>JAUTBZ010175987.1:0-23416 GCA_032361785.1 Lepetodrilus galriftensis | reverse complement strand
TAAAATTATTAATCGATTCACAAAGACAGAATCGCGTATCACGATATAAGAGGTAAAATCGCGATGCATCGGTGAATGGTGACACTCCTAATGTACACCCTGTGGATGTGTTTGTACGAGTCAGGATTTGTGGTCCTTCGTGGCACCCGTCTTGGAGCTACTAATGAGATGAAAAGTAACTTTATACGGGCAATCTCTTAAGTGCTTCTACTGGCTAATTGAGTTTGCAGTATTAGCATTATTAGGGTTAACCTGGCTAATGCTTGATAGCTAAATCCAGTGATGTCCCATTTGGTTAAATAGACATGAATGATGATCCTCGTATGTTGGCTGGAAAAGTATATTTGCCGTTTATTACAACACCTCGTACTATTTCTCTGAAGGTTCAGAACTTTACCAGATCAGATTGTTATAATGAACATGGAACATATTGCAGATTTAGCTAATGATGAAAAATATAAATAAAATAAAAACTATTTAATTTAGAAATTGTATTCTTTTTAATTTTCTACAAATATGTATATAAATAAAAACTTTATTAAATTTAAGAAGTGTAGTCTTATATTTTCTATAAAATAAAATAATATCTTTATCATGTTCATAGAATTTTAAAATTGTATTCAATAAATTAATTTACTGTACACAAGTGCCTACATAACACTGCAAGAGAAACTCGTTCATCGGACAGTGCCCCTTTAAAACCAATAACTTCCCACCACTCCTAATTTATGTTATCTGGATCCGGACAGATGAAATAAATACTCAATTGAATGGGAAGGACTTGTAAGCATTGTGAAAATATAAATTGAGTTTCGTCCGAAGTGCATCTGGACTTCGTCAGAAGAGGGCCATCTTTGAGCTGGGTCTTTGCCCTGTGTATACAGTAGGCATGGTATGGGAGCGAGGAATGCTTCTGGTATAGTACCGTACCTAAGATGTCTTGAATGTTTACTACCGGTCTCCAGACCACTGGCCTCGGAAGCTAAATAACTGCCACTCCAGAAAAAGTCTTCATGTTTCTTTACCGGGATCTGAAGTACATCTAAATTCTAAAACTAAATAATATAATAAACATGCTAATTGAATGGTTGATGTTATTTGGTTTTTAAGATTTTGAATTTGGATGCCATAAATAAAGTTGGCTTTAACATGTTACAAGTAAAGGTTGGTAATAAAGAGAGATGATGTATTTGATCCTTGAAGCAATTAATATGAAATGTTCATAACATTGTGTTTTATGATTCATGTGTTCAATCCAAAAAATAGTTCATGTAAATAATTTATAGCAAAGACAAAAATAACTATTGAAAGAATTAAGTCAGTCTAGAGACATAGATCTACATTTATTTATCTTGTAACTGTAGTCGTTATTTTTAACTCAAAAAGGTTTCGTAACCTTGGGGCCCAATAGGTGCATGAATGTCTTGGTTAAGATCTCTCCACATCAAATTGTTGGGCTTTATGTTATTGTCCAATGGGGACACTGGAACTATATTATCCTTCCCCCGAGATTACAAAACCTTATTGAGTACGGTTTCATGCTCGACTAATAAGTTTTGTTCACAAATTCCCATGTAAATATTTTAGCTTGAGCGTGACATTGTACTTAAAAGATTTCGTAATCTCTGGGCCTGGTATATTATGCGCCATTATCCATAACTCTGTCATCGTCTTGAGCGCAGTCGTTCTCTTCACGTATTGTCTAATATTCATCATCATAACCCGACAGGCATGTCAATTTTTCGTGGATCCGCAGAAATCTGCTGATTTATTTGTCATGGGGTCGTTTCTTTTTGGGCCCTGGATGCGTATTCCACTGAAATCACAATTGTCGATTGCCATATCTCATTACTGAAACAGCAATTTCAGTTTAAACTAATACTCTACCAATCTCGTCTATTCTCTTCACAGTGTCAAGTTTTCATTATAAACTTCATACACAAAGCACAGCAGTCTCGGTTAGCACATTACTGTACAACTCTCTGTTTACCCTGGTTTAGTGTGAGGTGACTTGTCTGTTTCAGAAATCAACAGAGTTAGGATAGCACTGTTCCATCACAAAGACAACAGAGAGCCATTGGAGCTTCCTGAAGCTGTGGGTCCAGCCGTAACACTCTCAGAAAAACTCTTTGTTCCCGCACGAGATCACCCAGATGTAAGTATCCGTCTAATTTCTGATTGTATTTTCTTCTTTAATTTTTTTGTATATATATTTTATTAATTTGTTTGTTTGTTTATTTATGCCAAGAATGATTTCGACAGTAAATTAATGTTGTCGTTTATTGTGAATTAGTGAACATAATACATATCCTGCAGCGACGTTAAACTTCATATTCACTCACTCTCTTTTCTATAATTACCATTATTAATATTTCAATTATTTGGTCGGCAGTTTTGCTGATTTTTAATCAAATTTGGAGCAAATTATTGACTTGATCAATAATTTGAATGGACATTTGGCTGGCTGACTTACTGACGCTTACTGACATTCTTAGATTTGGAACCAATTGTTGGCAGATGACATTTGTAGATTTGGAGCCAATTGTTGGCAGACTTCATGACTTATCAGTGTTTCTTCTCATTCCAGTTTAATTTTGTGGGTCGAATATTGGGCCCTCGTGGCATGACAGCAAAAGAACTTGAACAATACACAGGATGCAAGATCATGGTGCGAGGAAAGGGCTCAATGAGGGACAAGAAGAAGGTTTGTTCTTAACATTATCGGTTACTGTCTTCAAGGCATCTGTGACAATTTTCCGCAGATTCACAGAAATCTGCTGATTAAATATTCCAGGGGTCGATTTATTTGTCCTGGATATCTCCTGACTTTTGTTCTACTGAACTCACATTTGTTTGTTACCATGCTAAGATTATTAGATATTATCAAATATCTTCCCCCAGTCTTTTATTGTTGCGTATGGGTGAAATATTCCCAATGCAACATATTATAATATATTAATTCATTTAGTAACTGTGTTTTCCTCATATTTGTTATAACACAACTCTGGAATTGGGAAAGGCATGCACCAATGGTTATTTTTTTTCTATTTTTTTTTAATAGCCAATTGAAATCCTGGCAATTATTCCAAGTAGGGGAAGTGGCCCATTGGAATTCCATCAGTATTATTAAATGGCATGTTGCCTATCACAATCTCAAACACTGAACAAGATGTACTTGATCTGTATTAATCATTGTGTGCATCCAACTAATTGAACTATATTAGTATTTCGCAAATGGTAGACTTTCATCCTCTGCTTGCATGGATAGTTTACAAACTTTAAACTTGTAATTTCCGGCTGGTGTTTGCATTCATTCGTAAGCGACAATAGTTTAATGATGGTTTGATTGTGGTTTGACAGGAGGAGGCAAACAGAGGCAAGGCAAACTGGGAACACTTGAACGAAGAATTGCACGTGCTCATCACAGTAGAAGACTCGCGGAAACGTGCAGAGTTGAAGATGAAGAAGGCGATCGATGAAGTCAAAAAACTTCTGGTGCCGGCAGTAAGTGTTCCGTCACATTTCAACTTTTACCGTAATGCTAATGGTCGTGGCATTTGAATTGTCAAATGTAGAGTTATATTTAAAGTAGGTAGTCAAGATCCCGACGAGAAGTGTAATATTGCAGGCATTTGGGGGTAACTCATTTATCCGAAGAAGTCCACATTTTGTGGCAACAGATTTATCAGAAAATAATTATGATCTTTTATATTTTTGGCCAATTCATAGTTAACCATTTTTCATAAGCGTATTGTAAGTTGGTCTATTTTACTTTATGTTATTATTATTAGTAGTAGTATTGTTATTATTATTATTATTATTATTATTATTATTATTATTATTATTATTAATTATCAAAATTGATCTCTATGAGCTTTAGCTTTCAGAAATTTATCTATATTTATTTTTAATGTTACTGACTTCAGCAGGAAAAGGGTTAATTTTGTATACATAGGGTGTGTTTTAACACGGGCAACATTTTTTAGAAAAACCCAACTAGTGGTATTACTGCTAGCCGGTCGTTAGCGAGGAATCCTCCGCAGATGTTATAGTCTGTTTGTGTAAGTGGAACACAAGTTGTAAACATCTGCTCACGGCATCACAAAGACACTGCTGGAATATCCATGGCAACACATGCCAGACTATTCCGTCGCAGATTGCCAGACTATTCCGGAACATATCTCCACTAGAGTTGTCTGCGGTTATAAAGTTCCCGCGTCCCCAATGTTGAATCCGACTGACCACTTTCCTGGCATACATTTGACCAATTAACATCGTAAGAGATCAGCTAATTGAATTACTATTTCCATAGATGTTTAAACACGGCCGAGGTCGTGATTGTGAAAGTTTGAGGAGACAAGAACATTGCCCGCGATGTTTGATCCGTGTCGATCCCGGTCCGAGACACGGATGTCTTATTGCCATCCTCAAGGTTACCATGTTAATATGCACTTGACTTCCAGCCGGATTGATCCAAGCTTTTGTTGTGGAGATACCCTATCACTGCTACTGACTTCCCCACTGTGGACTTTCAATCATGTTTACTTTACCTCGTCAGTTTTCTGTCGGCCATACGTTCATGCTGGAGCGAGAAGTTGTTCAATTTTAAGTCATCGAGTTCGTTTGTAGGTTTCGTTATTGAGTTACCCACTTTTGATAGATGTCAGATGTCTAAAACACTTTTGCGATCATTACTCAAAGGTACATTTTTATGAGGTCTAAAAGTTGGTTAATGGACTGTGAAACATTTAACGTTAGGTATATTTACTGCATTGTCTTTAGGGATGTGTGGGAAAGAAATTTATATAATTTACAGCGAGCAATGTTGAAATTTGAGTTTTTTGTGATGCTAGCTTGTTAATCATTATAGATTATTATAGTTTAAATTAGATTTAATGTTTTTCTCTACGTTGATGGATAATTATTGTGCTATGGTTTCTTGCTCGAAAATCCATAGAGGATATTTTTTCCTGAGTAATCTACTTAAAACTCGACAAAGATAGTGGAGTAATGACTTCAGACATGTTATAGCATTCCTGCGAGTTGAAACTGGGTTTATCAGTGTAATCTGAGCGAGGTTTACCTGTCAGGTAGATCCCAGTAGCCTACCCAATGTAACCCATCGTCTCAGTCTCGCATACATGACTGGCTAGGTAAGTCGACACCTGTCTATCAACACAAAATACCAACAGAGGTTTATAACCAGAGATTATTATCCTCTGTGTGCGTGCATGTGTGGTTATGCGAGAGATCCTGGTCGACTCTGAGAACACACTAATCATGGCCTCTTTATTTTTTATTTATTTTTCTTCTTTTTTTCTTCTTCGGGTTTTAGAGGCGCTTTCAAGATTTTTCACTTAGAGGCACTTTCAAGATTGTTTCACTTATATCACTGTTTGTTCCCCCGATTTAAATTCCTGTCCACACTCTTCCAAGAATAAGATTGCATCCAAGAATAAATATGCATGTAATTAAGAATATTTTGTTGTATGTTATGACGACACATGACCCTTCTCTGGAAAGGCAATAGGAGGATTACTGTTGACATTGAGATCATTATCTAACCAAACACGAGCTGCATTAGCGGTATGCGAGTCACGTCTCCTTCACGACTTCAACAAGGAAGCGTCCTTTGGACCTTTCAAGTTGCGCATCTCCACCATACTTCCTGTTTGATCCCCTTCGTAGAAAGCTGATTGAAAAATCATGTTGATATCATGTTGCAGTGAAGCTGCGTTCATTAAAGACGGACCAAGTTGAATTAGTTCTCTAGTGCCTGTTAAATTGTGATTCTAGGTTATGTATGCCCACTGCTAGGTTATGTATGCCCACTGCTAGGTTATGTATGCCCACTGCAAGGTTATGTATGCCCACTGCAAGGTTATGTATGCCCACTGCAAGGTTATGTATGCCCACTGCTAGGTTATGTATGCCCACTGCAAGGTTATGTATGCCCACTGCTAGGTTATGTATGCCCACTGCTAGGTTATGTTAGGTTATGTATGCCCACTGCTAGGTTATGTTAGGTTATGTATGCCCACTGCTAGGTTATGTAAGCCCACTGCTAGGTTATGTAAGCCCACATTCAAATGTTGGCTGTCAGTGCAAGGTTGTTGTCATGACAAGTTGAAATTGTAGCCCAGGTTTCATCATGTTTCTGAATCTGTGATATAGTAGGTTGAAATACAATACAAGTACATACATCCATCAATGTTATTTGATGCAGTTGTAGAATCTTTATATCGTAAGGGATGTATTTGCGACACATTCGTAATATGTTTAAATTAAGCCGACACTTGTATAAAGATTCATCTTTTTTTTTTCTGTGATAGGGTGTTCTCGGCTCTTCCCTTTATTTTAAACTGACAACTCGTGACAACTAACCTTGTTCCATTTATACACTATTCCAAATAGAGCTAATTTGCAAGCTAGAAATGGAGAGAAAAAATCATTGTCGCAGTAACTTTAGTGTAAGTAGGGCTGATAGTATTTCTTCAAGTTTTCTATTTCTTCATTGATGATAATAAAAATATTTAGCTTAAATTGGTTCGGCAAGATTCAAAGACTGCTACATTACTAACCAGTGCCTGGTAGCTACTAAGTATCGCGTGTCTACCAAGCTATCGGGAGGCGGAATGAGCCAATGGAGGTCAAGGTTATAAAAGGCGTCGTATACGTGTTTCAGCCAGAGGGAGAGGACGAACTGAAGAAGAAACAGCTGATGGAATTGGCCATCTTGAATGGAACATATAGAGACTCAACTAAGGCAATGCTGCAGCAAGTCCACCATGCTCGTAAGTGTCTTCATCCACTCGTACTCGGACGTTCACATGTTTGCCGTTATGTTTTCAGCCTGACGGAGAGGACGACTTGAAGAAGAGACAGCTGATGGAGTTGGCCATAATAAATGGCACGTATCGGGACACGACAAAACCGCCTACCACTGCCGCGCCAACCCCTCCGTCCAGTCGTAAGTCACGTGGCGCTGTCGTCCAATCGCGGCAGTCGGCGCTCGCTCACTTCTGTGTGTGGTGCAGCTAAGCTTCTTCTCTCCGAGCTGTAGTGTTATATACTTTATACTTAGTCTCCAGGCATGACGCAAGGCCTAGTTACCCTTTTTTTCACTTTCCATATTTTTCAGTGTTCCTTCCGGCTGCTTTTGTTGGCCTGTTGGCCACATAATGGTTACAGTTTTTGCTTTGATGTGTTCCACGGCTAGGTTCTGTCACCTTTGCAGCATGAGTTTTTAGCGCTTTGTGCATGTCGCCCACCCTGTTGCAGACTTGAGGCATCCAGTACGGTCACACCTGCCAGCAGACCGACCTAGCGTCCCCGCGTCTCCTCCTACGCCACCCATCACGGTCTCACACTCGCTCACTCGTTTCCATCCCATCTGTAACAAGATAGCTAATATTTCATCCCAATCTGACAAACCTTTCTAACTTTCCTGAAAAAGAAAAAAAAGAGTCTTCACAAGTACAAATTGATGAATCCGTCTTTGCAAGTACAAATTGATGAATCGACATGTAATGAAAATCAGATTTTCGTCCAAATTTTATTTTATATACCGTATTTAACCCTCTCCCTGCTGAATTAAACAGACACTGCTCTTTAGGGCATCTCTGGTTACCTCCAGCATCAAGATGGTTAATAGACATGATCTACGTGATGAAGATGAGTAGGTGGTGATCGAAATCGCTCCTATTTCATTGTATTACTGGCATGTGCAGTTGCCTGCAGGAGACGCGAGGTTAACACGAGTTCGCAGTGAGAACGTGCCCCGTGATGGGTTCTGTAGTCGAGACACTGGGTTTACACTGTAGATAGTGAAATGGGTTTTGGACGGTGGTGATAGCGCACATATATATTCATGTACATCTATATTCTAATGTATCTTTATATGTCCACGGATGTTGTGTGGTGAGCTGTCTACACATGTGTGTACACACGGAGCTGGTGCCAATGTTACATAGTTCACATATTCTATATTTTATTAATTCTTTCTGCCATTTTCCTTTCAGATTTTGTTCTATTAGTTGGTTTGGCATTTCCTTTGCATGTTACTTTGGTTGGAAGATTTGCATGTTGCAAAATATATATTATTCCCGTTTCTTTCATGTGTACTTTTAGCATACTTTATATTTATTTATTTATATTCAGCTGTATTTTGTGTATCACTATGCTATTGAAATTATCTAAGCTTTATGCATATTGAATCAGTAATTTATATATGCAAGTAGTTTTACATCACAACACTGGTTTCTGATGCATAGATTTACATGTTGTCTTGCACATGTACACATCAAATTAATACAGATAATCGCCAATTGTTGATGTAATGGTATATCTTTCGTCTTCCCACGACATAGCGAGAATATAACGTGTAATAATACGATGTTGATTCATCAGTGTGCAACTGCTTTGTATAGATCTGGATCCAATGACAAGATGTTTTAATGCTAAGATTTTACTAATTTGTTGTTTTGCGTCGCTGCGGAAGTATTCCACCCATTAATTAATAATAAGAAACAGCATCATGTGAGTCGTCTTAATTAACTGATGGTTGTTCTTTAAGATTTCAGTATGGTAAACCCGTGGAGAGGACAAGACTTGAACCTCACCCGAGGATTACAAGGCAAGCAAGCAAACACTACTTACCTCGGACATAGCTATTTCATTCTCGGCTTTACGGATTTGTCTGTAATAAATATTACTCGGGTGGTCAGAAATATAAATATTTTTTTTTTTATATATATATTTTTTTTTTGTGTCTAAAATTTAAATTAAATTTGATCATGAATGGTGGGTTGACAGAAAATAAATATAATTAGGGGATCAATCGCTGTAGCTTATTCATACACGTCATGTTAGAATTTATCAATATACATGTACTTGTGAGTAAAATTAATGTTGTAAACAGCATATATTAAAGTTGTTCATGTTTGAATTCACAATTTTCAAAGTACTGTTTGTCAATATCAGTAATCATTTTAATTAGACATATTTTTAAAAAATACATATTTAGCAGTAAGCAATTAAATTATGACTTTGTGTCAACATAGCCTCCCAGTCTTTGTTTATGTGCTTATTATCTGTCACCATTTATTATTTTAATTTTCTATAGACTAATACACTGTCGGCAGAAAATAATAACAATAACTATTTTTATTTTCCATAGTGGGAAAAAAATTGGGTGGGCATATCCATAAACCAGTGAATGGAATAACTATGACCTTACTAAACTATTCGTAATACATCTGCTTCAGATAGGACAACTGTGAAATGTATGCATGCACATGTTTTCTGATACATGCTCGGACAGGCCACTCTTAGCTTCACGCTATGGAAAGAAAATAATACGTGTGACCTTGAGAGCATTATTGTCAAATCCTCAGATGTAGTCTTGGTTATTCATGAATCTTAATGTCAACCTATTTTTATACTCGTGTCAAGATTTTACTTGATTTTTAAAATCAACATTTGAAATAGGTAATATTTTCGGTCACGTATATGTCATAAATTATTCACTATATTTACCCTCCCAATTTACGAATATAAAAACTGTCCCGTAGCTAGTTCATCCCCCGCACACTCTATACACGGTACAATTAGAAGCAATCTTCATGATTGTGTTGTAGTGTTGGTCTCACTGGATGTCTGATGCACGATTCATGGTTTACTTAGTGTGTGTTTACTGGACGGGTCCAATGCATCATGCTTATTAAGTTGGATGAAGAGTGCCTAGACATTAGACATTATTCCGGACAGTGCTCCGATGCCTATCTGAGGTCAAGGTCATCAAGTGCTAAACCCTCTTTGAATATTGTTGTCAAGATTGACTAGTAATTATTCTTTAATTAATTATAATGGTGTACTAGTATATCATTATAGCTTTGTGCTTTGCTGATTTATGCATCCTAGATTGATATATACTGAGGTAGAGATGGTTCAGAAATTGTTTTAGAACTTGTTGGTTGTATAAATGTTGTACGTCAACATAGCTATTCCTAGCGTTTGAATCTATACAAATAGAAGGAACTTAGATTACAAAGAGTTATTTTCAGGACAGAAAAAAAAATGTTAGCATACCGTAATAATTAATTACAGATTTTTTTTTGTTACTGCACTGAATTCTCACTATTTGAATGGATATTTTGTGATCTGGAACAATTGATTTTCATTTCAAGATCTAACATCAAACCATGTTTGATTCTGTTTGATCATATATCCTTGTAAGGGAGTTTGGAATAAATTTATTGTCTTTTCTTCGTTTTTTTTTGCCTATGCTTGACACAGTATAATCCATTTGAGCACTCCATGCACCCCTGTGAATACAGTGAAAGTCCACAGCAACACTATGTTGTCCTTAATTGTATAATAAATGTAGCCCACGTAAGAAGCAAATGATTGTGGTAGATGCCTATCGCGCTTCTGCTATGTGTCGATTTATTTTATGTGTATATGGCAATGTAGTATTCATTTTGGCTGATTTTATTATAGATTCATCATAGTGGGAGAATGAATGATTTTCTATTGCTATATTTGGGGATTTTGAAGTGATGCATCAGAATTAAGGCATAAATATGTTAAGTGTATCAAACATGAGGTGGAAATATTTGAAGCGATGTATCAAACATGATGCGGAAATATTTGAAGTGATGTATCGGACATGATGCGGAAATATTTAAAATAATGTATTGGATATGAGGTATGAATATTTGAAGTGATGATGAGGCGTAAATATGTGAAGTGATGTATCGGACACGAGGCGTAGATATTAAAAGTGGATGGTTTTCTTTCCAGAAGCTCCACGTCTCATGGCACCCGGGGCACTCCAGATGCACCAAATGAGGGCACAGACGCCCCAGGGCACCCAAATCCTCCTTCACCAACGGATGCCCACCATACCCACGAGCAGTGCAGGTCTGATGCAGAACGGCGCCCCACCTCCGCTCATCTCGCCCACGGAGAGCGGGCTGATGTACAACCCGTACGAGTACCCCTACGCCCTCGCCCCAGCCACCATCCTGGAGTACCCAACAGGCTTCGACCAGTCCGGTGGTCTTCCTGGTATGTTTGTGCGGTAGACGTCCTCCGCCGCAAACTCAAACCCTGTCATGTGACACCTGCTGCCATGCGAACACATCGATGCACCAAGAATATTGATCTAGGATTTGATTGGAAATATCTTCTTTTCTAATATTTTAGATGAAGTAAACTACTGTGAAATGCAAAACCTGTCCACTTACCAAGAATACTCTTATTTGTTTGGAGAGAGAAAATAATTGCAAAGTATTTTGAGAAAAACTTTTCGCAGGGACAAGTCAGTCTTAACCGAGATATTTCTGTGGGTTCAGTAATGTTAACATTTCTCTCGACAAAATTGTATACTGGCTCTTTATGATGTTACAGTATTTCCAAGGTATTTGTTGACATTACTTAAAGCAGAAAAAGGGCATTGGTTGGCATCGTGGCATCGTGGCAGGTGTCACGGTCGTCGTCTCCAGGAGGGGACGGTGGTCACAGGGGTCAGGTCAGAATCAACGGCTTAATTTCTTAAACTCCGACAGATTATATCTTTAGCACCCTTATGAAATGGCAGGCCATATTTACATGATTATCGTATATACATTTAATATATATAAAATATATATACATGCCCTATATTTTTATTTAGCTTTAAGAGTATTTGATATTATGTTGGATCCCCTCATCTCCTCACATTCCTAGTGCTTGTACCAGGACTTGTTTTTTTATACAGTGCTATGTCCTAACTCTATCAGGATTATTCTCGTCTTGTACAAAGCGATATTCTTGTGCGTGTGCTATTTTATTTTTTTCTCTAATCTAGCGCAGATGCTCCTTAGCAAGCATTCCTTTTAAACATTCAGAGGTCTACTAGACCTTGTACATTTACACCATGACCTTTGAGGATTGTTGACTGATTAACTTAACCATAATAACCAAACCTGTGACTCGAGCAACAAGTCGCCGTCCTTGCAATACCTTGAGAGAGCTAGTTATTCCACCGCGAAAACAAAACAAACTTTTATGTTATCATTCTCAGAATTGTCCCCAGTTTTCTTTCTCTCTTCATCGCAGGTAAATCAAAAGCAACATTCTAGGCCCAAGACAAAGTAACGTTTCTTTTAAAGAGTTTCTTTTTGTGATAACCTGCTAACCCACTTAGACAACTGTCGTACAAGTTTGAACCGAGGTCTGAGGCTTTCTATATATAATATACACGATATATCCAGTACTTTTATGTTCTTGTGTTCGTAGACTGCGGTGGTGGTGAAATCTGATTTGTCCTTTACTTTTTTATATTATTTGTAGCTAAAGCTAGTGTGATTTTTAAGTTCACACGTTCCGCATAATATTGGAGTTGATTCTAATTTGATGTTTGCTTTCTTTATATATATATATATATGTTATTTCAGTCCCAGACAAATCTCCTGGTATACTAGTACTCACTCGTTGATGCCGAATAGGTCAACATTATTAACACCTATAATATTACTCTTAGCTGCTCAGCAACACCTTTCCGTGGCATCGAACCAAATTCAAAGGTGTATTTGAATTAACAAGATTAACATAGTTTACGATAACACCTAACGAAAGAGATATTTTTAAATAACTAAACATTCAAAAGGCTGTGATCAAATTTGTCTATTTTTAGTAAGTCTTGTTTGACATTAATCTATGCCCCTATTGGGGACGTAGGACCTTGATGTATGTATTATAGAACACGGTCAAATGGACCATAATGGTAAATTGACCTTTGACCTTGACATGTAGGTTGAAGGTCATTGGACCAGGAGATATGTCGAATATGATTTTTACTCGATGTTTTGACAGGGCATGGTCAGCACTGAAATAGTAAGCTAATGTTGATTGGCTAGTGCTGCCAGTGTTGTGGTCCCGACGAAGGCTACCGACAAAACTCAACTTCAATTTTGTCCATGCTTTGTCCTGCGGGTGTTTGAGCGTCAGCCATCTTGCCATCAATCATTTTAGGTGCTGTGCCCAAATTAAGGAGAACGTTAGCAGGAGTACGAGATCACCCGTACACAAGGGTGACAACTCTTCCATGATGAGTGGAAGGTTAGTTGATATAGGTGAATATCATGTTGTACCTAGCTAGAACAAAAAGAGATCCATCAATACTACTGTTAGTAGCCTCTTGTGTAGCAAAATGTTTCCCTCCGTTATCCTGATTGGAATTTTTGTTACATACGATATGTATATCTGCATGTTCTGATCAGCCATTGAAGAGTTAGTGTAGTGCGTGGATGTTTTTCTCATCATGGGTGTATATGTGTACACGTTCTTGGCGATCTTGAATAGTTGCCGAGTTCGAGCATCTGGAGAAGTTGTTTGGAAGAAGAATACATCAGAAGTTTTGCAAGGTTTTGCGTGGGCTTGTGGTCTTCTATTTATATTACATAATTTATGTGTATTATCCATGTCTTGGTGCTGACTGGAACATGGAATGTAGGTCACATCTAGATTGAGCTTTCAGTAAACTGTATTGTCTGGGTAATGAAAGGATGTATATATATTCATACCAGCGGGTACCGACTGCGTGATCTATGAATAACTGTTGCATCGGGAGGCATTGGTTTACTACAAAATATTTATTACATTATGATATATGCTGGTTGTCGTTACAGGACTTCTACCAGGGATGTACAAAACATTTTAAGTAATTTTTAACAGTATGGTTACTAACTTATTTCGATACTGGTTAACCGGTGTTTGTGCAAGTTCCTTACCAAAGGTCTCGACACTGTTGATCAGAAGATGGACGAATACTTCAACATAGTTTATGACATAGAATGGTTACTAACTTATTGTGGTTGTGAAAGTTCCTTTCCGAGGTCTTGAGATGGGAGGATGGACGAATATTTCAAAGTAATTTATGACGTAGTATAGTTACTAACTTATTATGGTCATTGTGCAAGTTTTTTACCAGGATATTCAATATCTTGGCATTGCCGATCTGAGGATGGGTGAATATTTCAATGTAATTTATGACATGGTTACTAACTTATGGGGTAGTTTGACCGGTGGTTGTGCAAGGTGGAGTCTACTAGATTACTCGACGATGTAGATTCTATTTCTCGACAAGGCTGATCAGAACATTGCTGTCCTCGGATGTTTGAAATCCAGTCAGTTCTATTGCTGACATGTGTTCATTAGAAGGAAGTCAAACAGAAATCTCTTTAATTGTCCCGATTCTGGCAAATGGTGCTTCGAAATGACATAAATCAAAAAATCGCCAAAATATATACTTGTTATGTACTGTATACGCAAAGTATTTTTATTGTTAGTGAAGGAAAAATAACAAGCCGGAGTCGAGCGGTCGACATCTTTCGTCACGGGGATGACATCCCTTGTTACGGGGATGTCGTCCTTTGTCATGTAGATGTCGACGGCTCGACCTGATGGATCTCTTAAATCCACGTGGGTTTTGGAAGCATTTTATATTTTATGTTGATTTTATTTCTTTTACTGTTTTGTATGCAAAGTATTTATATTTTTATTTTTTACATATCATCTTGTTATGCCTATGTTGATGTATAGTATTGATGATAAATGTATTTGTGATAGCAGAGGTCTGAATTGACGTTCACACCTTTGCCTATCTAGTGTATATTTAGATGTATGTGGGAGATTTGCTCAATGTTTGGTTTTTGTGGGAACTAGGGGGAGGGCTTGGGTTTTTAGTGGTCAGGGAAGGGAGATAGAACGACACCATTTATCATGCCCCATGTTTTACTGTGAGCCATACATCCATATTCAGGTGGCTATCATCAATGTCTTGTATATAATCACATGCATATTCAGTGAATTCAATATTTGTTGATGTCGATTTTGTCCAAGGCAAGAAAAAAAAAATGCCTTTTCCAAGATCAGCAGGATTCCTGGAATCAGCAGCGTCATGTTACAATAGCTTAGTTGATTTATCTTGTTGTTTATGAAGTATTTTATACTTTACGCGAGTGACAAATCAAGCTTCTGAGTGGATGTGCCTATCAGATGATGTTAAACAGATTTGTGTGTACTTTGATGAGAGCGAGTATTGTAATGTTTAAACGGGGGCCGAGTCCTTCATTGATTTAGCCGGCCGGCCTGGTCGTCATGCATACAAACCATGTGCAATCATTGTTGTCCATATTTTAGGAATAAAGCACTAGTTGCCGTCTTCGTATTTCTGTGTTTGACTTGGAGGAAGGTGCTAGTGATCGCCCAGTCTTCTGTAGGATACTGGATATTGGGACTGGGGCACTGTATTGGGACTGGGGCGTTGTATATTGGGACCGGGGCGTACGAGATCCTGGGTAGTGGCAGTAGTCCTAGAGAGAATTGGGTCCGGAATGGTCGTGGGAATATACCGGTCACTTTGGAAATTACACATGGTACATGGGGTAGTTATTTGATGTGGGAATTTGTGGGTAGCAACATTTAGTTACCACTGTATATTTAATTATAGACCTTCAACAGGCATTACTAATATCGCAGGTGCACTTACGATCGCCAGAAAGTTTAAATATTCGGGTGGTTTTACCGCAATCAGTGGCATTCTTGTACTTAAACCTTTGGAATAATTTCCTGATATTCCGCATGTTTGCCACAGCATGATTTGACAATATTGGTCTATCTTCACTCTACAATATTCAGTAATGTCTGTAACAGGTCTGCCTTAATACACTTTATCTACTTCATTTATGCATTTATTAACCCTTAATGTGCGAATAACCAATTAGTTACTACTGACATCTGGGCAGGAATGCTCTCTGGTTTGAATGGGTGTAATTTGGACATTTATCAAACACTATTAACAAAATTGTTCTATTCTGAAAATTTTTAGCAACTGATTTTTAAAACAAATTTAACTTCATACTGTGCACCCACTTTTAGATTGAATGTAATAATTGATTATATAACAGTCTGCACTAACTCTTTGCTGTATCGGGTCAAATTCGCTGCATTAAGGGAACCTAAACTTGTAATATGAATTAATGACTTCACCAGAGAATGCCATGTCGTAGCAAGTACAAACCAAACTAACTCTTTCTTTTTATTTTCACTCCTAACTCAGCTGGCAACTAACCCATGGCCGTGGCCAATAGCGACCACCCTGTGCCTTAAAAGAAGGGTTAGTCGACTGACTGTCATCTACTGACCCACTCCGCCCGTCGCCCACCACCCGCCTGTCCACTAGTTAGCCCGGGGCTAATTGCCACGTGCATCGCCATCTTCACCTTGAAATCAGTATTGCCAAAAAAAAAGATGGGCACGGCTTTGGCTGCCTCCCGCCCGCCCGCCTGCCTGCCTAACTCCAATTACAATATCCGTGGTGGATGCTTCTGTTTTGCGGACCGCGTGTCCCTCTCGTGACGTGTGTGTGCGCGCCGGGACTTCTACTCAATCCTACGGCTAAAGCGGCTCCTGACTAACTGGATGCTACTAACCTGTGATGGGACGAGGAGCCGGAACAGTGCCGCCGCTGCAAACTGCCCGTAGTATTGGATTGGAAGGACGCACCTGTGGACAGATGGGTGACAGCCAGTTGTCTTCTACTTAATCACGCGGATGTCCTCACGGGGCCTGGGTTAATCTGTTACTTGTTGTATCTGTTGTACATACATTTAACCTACTGATTGCTGCCTCCGTGCAGCCTGCCGGACAGCCTAGGTAATAGTGTGGAACTACAGCCGTGTTTGATCTTGCCGCAGCTTCGTGTAGTCGGGCTTCCAGATGCCTCAGTATTTCCGTGTATGTCTTCCCGTGTCCGTGCCCCACCCCCACCCACAATACTCTTCCCCCACCTACCCAATACTCGGCAGTGATAGGTCACGCCTCTCAGTAAGGTGACCTCTGACTTTCCGTTTAGCATTTTTATTTTCAATAGCAATCTCAAGTACTTCTAACAAGAAGTTCAAACTTTCCAAATGTGTATGCCCTTGATTTATTTTTCTTTCCCACTCGATTGAATCGTTGAAATTAATGAATTGTTGGTGCTCAATGAAATTCTCCCACCAATGTACTGAAATTCAAGTGTCCTTTCTTCACCCCCCATCCCAACCCATGCCCTTCCCATGTATAAATATGCCACTTCAAGGTCATGTGAAGGTCACTTGAAGTGTAGCAATGACAGTATTAGCTGCTGCAACGATCAAACATCTCGTTTAGTTTGTACTATAGAAAAGTGATAAATATTGTGATACTTGTGGTGTAATGCAAAATCATAAAAAACAAAACACTGATGCTCATGTTAGGATAGTTCCACACTGTTACTTACCTAGAATTGTTTATTATCTACTTATGTTAATTCTGAGTTGACTCTATGCTGATCACCATAACCAGGCTGTCCTTGATATTAGTTTGCTTTGTATCTCATATTTAATATTGTTGACCTCATATCAATGCTTTGTGTCACTAGGGGCATGCTCTACTTATCAATGTAGCCACAAAATACTCCTCTCGATCTCGCTAATAGAGATGGAATACTTGATGCCATGTGTGCCCCAATTGCTCCAAGCATATCATGTCCATACACCTGTGCATATTCTTTGATCTTTTTTGCATTATTTTCAAAACAATTTTAGCAATATTTTTTCTTTAAAAAATCAAAACAAATGTCCAAACATATCGCCTACGAGGCAACGAAGAAATCGGATGCAAATTATCCCGACCAATCGCCACGCATGTCTATGCAAAAAGTTTGTACATTTTATTTGCCTTTACCCAAAAGTGCTTTGACAACGAAGTAATATGGAACAAGAGTGTCTACTTATCGAAAGCTTAAATCACTTGCTGCCAAAAGTCTCATGTCATCACCATTTATTGTTCAGACATACGTTTTTTTTGTATGTTACACTTTGTATGCAATGAAATCATGTTATATTTTGTAGCTTTTACTTAGCTATGCATGTATGTACCAGTTTCAGAAGTTCTCACTACAAAACGGAAAAAAAAAAAGCAAAAAGAACAAATGAGATTAACTATAAGAGATATTTTTTGGTTTACGAATTGAAATACTTTGTCTTCCGGAGAAAGGTGAATGTATGGATCATATATTAGCTGGTAGTTGTACCTGTACATACTCAATGTGATTGTGGTGACTGGTAAGTCAGCAAGTAGTGTGTAGACAACCGTAGGAAGTGTTTCCGTGGTAACCATTGGAAGTGTTTCCGTGGCGGACTGTGATGGGACACGTGGTTGCTGTTGCTGCTGCTCCTTATCCACCCTCCCACCCCTCCCCACTATTTCACGCCTCTACAGTATTCGCAGACTCAGCTGTGGCGACAGTTTTACAAATTGAGTATTAGTTAACCTTTTTCACCCTGTACATAATCCTTTCAAAATTCGAAAGCTTAGTGTCAGTATTTGGAATCGCTGCAGGATTACCTTGGTATAGGTCTTCTGTATTATACAGCCTCGTCCTTTCTCTAGCCTAGCCTTGCATCCGATCTTCAAATTGCATCAAGTAAGCAATTTGAATGTTGTTTTTAACTTGGTGGTTTTTAGACATGGCGAAGTTGAAAGAATAGGGTCACGTATGTGTTCATGATGTGTTCACGATGCTGTCTCGCTCCTTTGGTGGTTGAAGCACCACCACCAGCAGCAGCAGCAGCAACAACGCTACATCCTCCTCACAGTGCTAGCCAAGCTCAACCGTCCTGTTTGCTCATATCATCTCTTATTACTCTATGTTTATGTATGAATCAAAAAGCTTGTCTTGCCAGTCACCAGCCCAAACTATATTTGTACTTATATATAGGAACAATGTACGATTCTTCCAGCATGTTTTCGGTGCAGGGAGTTAGGGAGGGGAAAGAAAAAGGTTGGACAAGTTTTTTTTGTGTGCGTGTTTTGATGCTCTTATTAACTGACACTGATACTTAATTAATACCCATGAGATGTGTGTGGTCAATGGCTAGACTGGCTGCAGGCTGGACAGCCCGAACCCAGCCGTCCACCAACAACTGACCTGCTACTAAAACTCAAGTGCCTTAACTGCATGCCACTCGCCATTACTTAGCACAGAAAGGTCACACTCTGTCCAACTGACATTTGTTCGTATGTAGTTTATTTTTGTTACTCACAAAAGAACGTTTCTATTTTAACCCCCGCATTACATATCACCTGTTCTTAACCTACTCATATCTATATATAAGCAGAGCCATGGATCAAAGTGCTGAATTCTGAATGGCATAATATTTTGGAACTAACATTTGTTGTTTGGCCAGCAGCACCCTGGCCGTGTGTTGGTGTGTCTACACAGGAATCTCACTACCACTACTACGTTATTGCTACGTTGTTGTTATGTACTAATACCCTCGGGGAATACTCACACATCACCTGGTGAGAGAAGGTGAACAGTAACATGATGACGTATAGTACTGGTGTTTGCATCATCATTAATCAATCGGTTGCTAAAGCTTCTCACATATGGCCGTATTTTGTACCTTTCATATCTTTACTGCAATAAAAATATATTTGTAGCCATGAGAATATTCCCTTTCTTTCTGTTCTGACTAACATTGCTCACACTGCTCACACACTGACTGACTGATGCTCCCCAGGGCTGGAGAATGCTCACTGACCAAATCCATATGCGCTGCTGGCTTGTCCAAATCCCTCGAAATTGTGAAGTCGCAGATTCCCACCGATGTCGTCTCCACGGTGTTGGCTAATCCTCCGACATGGAGATGCTTTTACACCTTGGAGATGTCATCTTTGAGAATGCGCGTCGAGAAGTCAAATATTTTTTGTCCATGTCTTCCGAGGACAGGCTAGAGCCAATGTTTGCCAGTCGTCCGGCTGTTTTTGTCAGTAATCGATGAACTTGCAAACATTGGTAGCGCAGTGTAACTCTGGTGTTTCTTCAGACTGACCTTGATTGTCATGGTGATTGCAACTTGACCTTGTCACAATATGGGTGAAAGATTCCTGCTGTGACGAAAAACAATAATTCGTAACTCGAGGGTGTTGGTGTTTTGCAATTGCCATGACATCGGGACTGTGCTGGATGGACATCGCTGTGATTGGGTCAGCTAGCATACTCCAGCCAATGAGTGAATTGTATTTCTGGCCTTGCTTTCCTTGTGCTTGGTAGTACTTAGCCCATATTAAACACACTTACTAGGTATGCTAATGTTATGCATTGTTGTTGCTCAACAAATACTCACAGGTAAGTGGTTGACTTATATTATATATATATGTGTATATCGTTTTTTTGAAAACTTGTCCAAACTTTGTCATTTTATTGCCATGTTTGGACAATTCTTGCCACATTTTGTTACACACGTTTTTTTTCTCTAAAGGTTTTCGAATGTTGCTCAATTGCTCAAGTGTATATGAGATGGTGTTTGTGGGTCGTCGTCTTCCTGGGATATAATAATGTAGCTATTGGCGACATGGACAGTTATTTATACCCTATTTATCCATGACACTGGTATTTTTTTTTTTTATTCAACAGTAGGTGCTTACCTCGCTGACTACTGATCTATTAACAGTATTTAGCCAACATGCGTTTCATAATTGGCAACTGTCGCGTGTGTAATGTATTGACAAGTGTTCCTTGGTGATAGGCCACAGTAGTACATGTACTTAACGAGGTTACCTGTAGACATAATATAGGGCTGGAAGCACCCGGTCTAACCTCCTTTTTAATAACTGCATACAATAAACTGTATTCTCTACAACTGTTTTTCTATCTGCCTTTTAACCCGTTTCTACCTAATATACAAGAATTATGGGATTCTTTTTTTGTAAATGTTCACTGACAATTAAATCTAATTTAGTGCTCTTCTCTTTGTTGAATTACTGTTCCTGAGTGACTAGGGTGTTCTAACTTTGCTTTTATTGACATCTGGCTCCCTAACTGAACGGTCATTCACATTAGTTTTAATACCAATATATAAGGTTTAACTCTGTAACTGCATTTAATTCATAACACCAAGATAATACAATCATATATTGCATGTACATTGGTGTATGGGGTGCATACTTTAGGGTAGTAGGGACATAGACACATCTAACTAAGGTGGGATTTGTAGAAACTGTCACATGGGTGGTGTATAATCTGGCATGATCATGTCACCAGAATAACGTTCCTCATTCCCAATGTACCATGTGTAATACATCTAGTGGCGACATCACGATGACAATGAACCAACATACCTCATAATGGACATTGTACAAAGCCAGTATCTTTCCTGTGATCGTCCATCCATTTCCTAATGTCTCCGAAATGGGCAGACATTTTGAATCTACCAGGTTTTCACATCTGTGTTAGCATTACACCATGATCTAGGTATTTCCAAATAAAATAAAATATTGACATACATTTGTGAAAGTTTAAATTGACAATAGTCGCCAGGATCTTGGTGACGTCACATTAGTTAGTATTCTCTTGCCATACCTCCATTTTATTTATTTTTGAATAATGTTTTTAATATATACAAATAATTGAAATTTAACTAAAATTAATGGAAGCTTCTATTTACCATGTACTAATACATAAACAAATACAAGTTTTGTACCAAACTAGAATAGGTTATCTATCAAGGTCAATTTACAATTTCTAGGTTAAGGTCATTGATCCAATGTTAAGCAGTTTCAAGGTCATTGAATCACTATTTAACAGTTTCTAGGTCAAGGTCATTGATGTACTAAAGTTTCTAGGTCAAGGTCATGTATGTACTGTTTCTGGGTGAAGGTCATTGATTTACTGTTAACGGTCCGTCTAGTTTATTTTGCATTCTTCGCCATCCATTGCTGAAAGAGTTACAAGTAACCTTGAATAACAAAAATTTAAATGCATAGATTATATCGAACTGTCTTGACACAGACAGCTGATCTACGTTCCGTCGCAGTTTTAAAAAGCGGGTAGGTGGTAGTGCAATGGTAGAGCCAAAGGCCTGGGTTCAAATCCCGTCCCGGGAGCTTGGCATCAACAGGATGTGCTGTCATGTATCTTGGCAATACAGTTATCATCCTTGGTCTGTCAGTACCAGCCGGTGCTTGCAGGTTTACTGCAACATTCAGCACTACATACATCCTGTCCTAAACTGACAAGCCGTGATATAACTGAAAGAATCTTGAAAGCGGCTCTAAACCACACAAAAACAAAGGTAAAGGAAGCTCTAAGCCTCTACTCAAGGAAGCAACGTCCACGTGTATCGGAGTGTTGGACGTACTTGCTATAGATATGTAGTACATGTAGATAGATGTATGTAATTGCTATAGATATGATAGGAGTGTATCGTTGGTTGTCCTATGTCAATGTGTGAAGGCCAAGATGCCTCGGTTTTGTGTAGGGTGGATCGGGGCTATGATGTTGGCTTAGAATGGCTATAGTCTAGAGGATACTACTGTTGGTTTGAGATGCCATGGGGATGTTATGTTGGCTTAGGATGCCTAGGGTATAATGCTGTTGGTTTGAGATTGCTAAGGTATAATGCTATTGGTTTGAGATTGCTAGGGTATAAAGTTGTTGGTTTGAGATTGGTAGGGGATAATGCTGGTGGTTTGAGATTGCTAGGGGATAATGCTGTTGGTTTGAGATTGCTAGGGGATAATGCTGTTGGTTTGAGATTGCTAGGGTATAATGCTGTTGGTTTGAGATGGTTAGGGGCTATGCTGGTGGTTTGAAATGGCTAGGGAATATGCTGATAGTTTAGGACACCCTGTTAGTTTACCAGGAGCAAGTACATGGATTGTGGCTCTAAACCATAATTCAAAGAACAAAGAAAAAGATACGAAAGCTTCGTGAAAGGTGCCCTGATTACTTCTGCGGACAAAATGTTGGGTGATGTGCAATTGTTGTCCACAAACAGCTGGCCTGCGTTTCACGAAAGGGGTGTGTATTTAGTATTTACGCCGGGCATAAATCAGGACGTAAAGCACGAACTTGCATTGTAACCCCGTTCGTTACGTCCTGATATGTCCAGCCTTTCTTGACACGCAGGCCTGTTGATTATACAGGTATACTACCTGCACTGGCAAGGATGGATTGCCAATATCGGCACAAGACGGTAAGACATTCGGTTAGATTATACGTTGACTATACTGTATTGGAATATGCTTATCGAAACATCCTTGGAGGTAGTCCATATAGGTGTTCCTATAAAGTGTTCCTTAAAGTGGCATGATCATCTTTGCATACTGAATCAAATGCAGTCTCGCTAGTAAAAATAAACTCGCATACGTTTTCCCATTCTATAGTTTGGCATGAAATGCATTGACACACCTATTTCGTAGATTATACAGAGGTCTTCATGGAATGGAGAAAAAAAGAAACATGAAAAAAAATTGTTTCACAAATATTTATGGTTGTTTTGGACTAGTTCTTAGCTATAACTGCAAAGTACATTCATTTGACATACATAAAATCATGTTT
>JAUTBZ010175976.1:0-10031 GCA_032361785.1 Lepetodrilus galriftensis | reverse complement strand
CTCTCTCTCTCTCTCTCTCTCTCTCTCTCTCTCTCTCTCTCTCTCTCTCTCTCTCTCTCTCTCTCTCTCTTTCTTCATCTCTCGATCTGAGTCTAGAATTAAGGTTATGGTGTTGTATCAGCTTCTCTATAATATTTAAGAAGTCAGGTGAAAGTAAGCCTGTATACAGTCGCTATTTCTAGAAATACAGTAGTATGCGCATCCCATTATCAACAGAATGTACTTATAATCATGAACGTATTACATACCGTAGATCCACGCTACTGACATATCTACGGCCTATAAACTAGCACATATTGCAAGCTGGCAAATCTCACCAGAACGATATGTTTAATGAGTTTATCTATTGGTTACGAGGTGCAACGTTATCTTCATAATGTTTACTTATTTTTTTACGGAAAAAAATAAAGTTCTGAATGTATTAAAATGTAAACATTAATTCATTTTATTACTGATTTATGGGGCAAAACATGCTACTCAGATGCTAGTAGACACATGTTACTGTCTACTTACGTTGATCAAGATGCACTTGTAGTTTGGCTTACCTACAAATATATACAGATAATTGTATCCATGGACGAAGGCTGTTTACGTAAATACTACATTCGAAATTTGAGGCAGATGTGGTGCTTGGCAAGGAGATCATCTTTGTCAGCAGTTCTCATGAATTCAGGGAAATTTGCCAAGGAAATGTTGCAAACATCGCCATTTGTGTACAGATTCAATCTCCGTCAGAGGTATGCATCAACAATGTGGGCCGGAACTTTAACAACACGGAATTCCATTTACACCTTTGGAAATCTCCAATTCAATATGGTATACATGTATACATGAATGATCTTTATTTCTTCCGTTAATATCTGAGAGTGTAAGTGTAGGTGTTATATCCACATATAGTAATAATTACCTTTCAGAGAGCATTGGTTTGGGCCATTATTTTGAGACTGGAAGTACATCTTAAAAGTGTATCGTATGCTCATAGTATCGACAGTGTGGGTTGTAAGGATGCGATACATGTACATGTATTAGAAATAATGTACATGTATTAGAAAACCTGACCCGATGTTTCACACAAATAAAACTCAGAACCCAGCTGAGGTTAAAACTCAGTCCATAACTGGATATCGTTTCTCAAAGCTCTCTTAGCCGCTAATGCTAGCCGTACACCGCTGCGATTCCAGTCGTGCGACGGCAATCGCCTTGACGGTCGCGGCTGTGTACAGGGGTGCTGCGACTGAAACTGGGCCAGTTTCCACCGATCGCAGGCAATTCGACAAACGAATCGCAGGTAACTCGTCGGCGCGACTGTGCCCTTGAACTGAAAATCCAGTCTCGTCGCAGGTAGTCGCAGCAGTGTATGGCTAGCTTAAGAGACCATAGCACTATCTTTGCCGATAGCTAATACATTGCTAAGAGAGTGCTATGGTCTCTTAGCGGCTAAGATTTCTTCAAGAAACGATACCCTGAGCTGTATTTCCCCCGATATCTTGTTTTCCGTTAACAATTAATCGTAACTGATTGGTGTGTTTTTTCGAGAAATGGAAATTACTGATTTGCGTTAAAAGTGTAGACCTAAACTTTAAATCAATTTAGTGATATATAAGTGTGCTTTTACGAGAAATACAAATTACTGATTTGAGTTAAAAACGTAGACTTAGGACACACGATTAGTCTACAATATATTTGTAAATAGGCCATACTACTCCAGTATTATCACTGATGACACTGTTATGAACCATTGGCACCGATTTAGGACATTATCATAACAATAAAGCATACACATTGTCATATTTGCCAATAGCAATGAGGTATACACACTGTCATAATAGCTGATGACCAAGTATTGTCAGATCCTTAGAGTAGTCTGCTTCTAAACAGCATTCTATATAAAATGCAAATGCTTCCAAGTTTCAAAGTTCCGAAATAGGTACCGTTCGTTGACCCTAAATATATATTATATAGGTGACTATTGAGTGGTGTATTAAACTGATATGGTGTAGATGGTATGTTCATATAGTTGTTGGCATTGCTACCAATAGACGCCAGGCAGTGCGTGTTCGAATCTCACCCTGATGTCAAGGTACCTACTTCGCAGTGGAATGTTTTACCGTTAAGGAATTGGACTGTGATATATAAATAGTGTTTTTAATGTAAAATTAATCATTATTTCCTTTTATCCATATCTTTATGGTTTCTAAAAGTCAGTCATACAAATGTGTTTCATACTGTAAATACAGAAATGAATGACTTAAAGCAACTCTCTCATTAATATTTTGCAATTCTAAAATGTTGTCTACATAAAATATATGTATTAAATGTTAGTTTGTTGACACCTTCCTGGACATTTTGTATTTAAAACTATGCTAGTTTAGGTATCATGGGGACCATTCATGTGCATACAAATGTAACTGTTGCAACAGTACTATATAAGTATAACATGATATTAATTATATAAGTATATATTATAACTATATGGGATATAGTGTATTGTAGTAAGACACGTTTAATTTGTTAATACTTGTTGTAAATAGATAGTGATTTCATCAATAGGTATGTTAAGGGATTCAGTATGACACCGACCTTATGTATAGTACTACACCGACAGCTCGGCGTGCATATGCATACTGATGAACTAAAACTGGCGTAACTCCAAACTCGTAATTTTCCAGAATTATTGTTCCTAAATTTTGTCATTACAGGGTATTTTTTCACGAAGCTCTCGTATCCACTAAGATACCATAACGCTCTGTGTCTATAGCTAATAGACAGTAAAGAGAGCAATATGCTCTTAGCGGATGAGTGAGTCTTGTGAAAGGATACCCTGGCATATCATTCTAGTATTCACGCAACTTTCAGTATGCTACTTTAATTGCGCACAATCTATGTCCCCCATTATATAGTCAGTACAAGCAAAATAAAACACACACAACCAAGTTATAACAAACAATAATTTATTTTCAAACTGTTCTCCATTTGTTTTGTTCGCGCCCCGGATGTAGGTCCTACAACGTGCGTGTGATGTTCTATAAATAAATAATAAACATTGATTTGTAAGAAATCACAACGGGGCGGTATTGTACACATAGTATCCTTGAAAAAGCGACAGATATATATTTTGGGACAATAGACCTACGCTCCGGGCGCTCTGTAACATAATCTACGCTGTTTTGTTTGATTTTGATAGTCGAGCTCCTTTCAAAAACTGAATCTTGTCGTAATAAGGCCCCGTGGTTGTCATGAAATACAGCATATAAGCGTATTCCTCTCCTTATAGATGTAGATCTAAAGTTATTGTTCTTCAGCACTTGCAACCGAATAAACCAGGCACCTATATTGTCATAGCCAGGTATAGTTAGTAAATCCAGGTTTCTTCGGTAGAGGGCATCGCGTACATTGCTAGGCAAGTCAGGTACGCAGCAGGCAGACATTTCCCCCACGAAATTTCCTAAATTTCCAATAGTGTCCTAATAATAAAGTCAACAATTTTAGAAGTCTTCGGTAGAGGGCTCCGCGTACGTTGCTAGGCATCCAAGTACGCAGCGGGCAGACATTTCCCCACGAAAATTCGTAAATTTCCAATAGTGTCCTAATTATAAAGTTAACAATTTTAGAAGCACTTCCGGTGTACGATAGATGGGCCAGATTCGTCGTATTCCTGCTTGGAGATCCACATCTGCTGGAAGGTGGAGAGAGAGGCCAGGATGGAACCGCCGATCCAGACAGAGTATTTCCGCTCCGGTGGAGCAATGATCTTGATCTTCATTGTGCTGGGAGCCAGGGAAGTGATCTCCTTCTGCATCCGGTCTGCGATGCCGGGGAACATAGTGGTACCTCCTGACAACACAGTGTTGGCGTACAAGTCCTTACGGATGTCAACATCGCACTTCATGATGGAGTTGAATGTGGTCTCGTGGATACCGGCAGACTCCATTCCCAAGAAGGAAGGCTGGAAGAGCGACTCCGGACACCTGAACCTCTCGTTGCCGATGGTGATGACCTGTCCGTCGGGTAACTCGTAGCTCTTCTCAAGGGAAGACGAAGACGCAGCGGTGGACATCTCCTGTTCGAAGTCCAGCGCGACGTAGCACAGCTTCTCCTTAATGTCTCTAACGATTTCTCTCTCAGCCGTAGTGGTGAAGGAGTAGCCACGCTCCGTGAGGATCTTCATGAGGTAGTCTGTGAGGTCTCTGCCAGCCAAGTCCAGACGGAGAATAGCATGGGGAAGAGCGTAGCCCTCGTAGATTGGGACTGTATGGGTGACGCCGTCCCCGGAGTCGAGCACGATGCCGGTGGTACGTCCGGAGGCGTACAGAGACAACACAGCCTGGATGGCTACGTACATGGCTGGTGCGTTGAAGGTCTCGAACATGATCTGGGTCATCTTTTCTCTGTTGGCTTTGGGGTTGAGCGGGGCTTCCGTGAGAAGAACTGGATGTTCTTCTGGGGCTACACGGGACTGCATTAAACCTCCGTCAAATAGGTGTAGTCATAATAGTCTGAGTTTCGAGAATAAGTTATCCTAAGACATGATTAAAGATGTAAGTATTAGCACTCATCTGCTTTGAAGATGTTTATTCTTATTCCAGCTATCTTTCAAATTTGATAAAACCTCAATTATATATATAGTATGCTATCGTCCGATAAGGCATGTTCTTAAGATTGCACACATCAAAATAGCATTTAATATTACTAAATCGGATTGTATTCCCCAATGTATCACAGCAAACACAGTTATATGTCCTGTTCAAAGATCCTAACATAATCCTGGCAGGACATGTTCACCTAATCGGATTCCAAATTGCTGATGACCTATTACATTAATTGATGTATAATTATTCATAATTTTCTATGTACAAGAATACTACCGCGGGTGATTTAATATTACAGACAAACCAAATTATTACACTGAATAACTTTGACATTTTGTAATAATTATACATACATGTATATATGCCCGTTATTCTTGTAAATGTTGCTTCAGGAATGTCTACAGGATTGTTCAGGTCAAATGTCCAGAATAATAGAAATCCATCAACGTATACACGGGTTTAGATTCTTTCAATATATACTCAACACAATTAATAAGGTAGTTTTTTTGGGCAATTTTCTTGGCATTTTGTTTGGCAGTAGTATTTTTTGCCATTTTAAATTAGCTGTATGACTAATCTCCCTGCTTGATTAGACACGTATGTATTACTCTTTATGGCATATCGTTGCATTCAGCAGGGTGAGGGTTAACAACATTGAATGGCCAAACGTCTACAAGTTCCAGGTATTCTCCAAGAACACAAGACGCATTGGAAGAAGAATGTAGATCTACCTGATTCCTCAAACCGAATTCCGACATTGTGTAGACAGCTTCCACACAAAATATATGTCGGCCCGTAATTTATTTTGTTAAGTATAGTTTGTGATTCATTCAGTATTTACCGCAAATAAATTCCTAAAAAATAGTATATCTTAGCAATGATCATTTATTTAAATTAAAATAAGTAGCATAGCATTAGATACGTGCCCCTCCAATTAACCCCCACGCCCGTAAGGCCATACCGTCATTTATGTATTAACTATGTACTTCCTGGGAAGTCGGCTAAAGAATTCGAAGTGCCAAATTCCAAACTATTGAATTTCACAATGAAACACGCTCAAGGCTAATATACCGTTGCTCCAACACATGATGGATACAGTAAAACCGCCGTGATGTCATGCTCTTTGAGCGGGGGGTACGATTGCCTTATTTGTCGAAGAATTTCTCTGGTGTTAAAAGAAATTTCAACTCGCTGACTTCCGATTCACACTGTGATTGATTATTCTCGTAGTCGTGAATTTGAAAAAGTTTGTAAGCGTAAATTTAACTACAGTGTTTAAGTAACGACAAATGCTCATAGTTCTGGTTTCTGATTCATAGTACATAGTACATAGGCCTATATGTACCACTATCCTCATACGTTCTACTACGAAGTGCTAAGATGCATTGACCCTATTAGTAACCAGAGTATCGTTTCACATAGCTATCTTAGCAGCTTAGAAACCATAGCACTCTCTTTGCCGATAGCTAATACATTGCTAAGAGAGTGCTATGGTCTCTTAGCGGCTAAGAGAGCTCTGTGAAACGATGCCCAAAGGCCCGTATTCTTGAAACTTCTTAACTAAGAACTTCGTAGTAAGAAAAGTTCTCTTCAAACATTACCATAAGGAGAACATCTGTTAAGCAAATTCTTAGTACTTACGAACTTCTTAGGACTTACGAGGTTTCGAGAACACGAAATGTGAAATATGTATGTGTAAACTGTAAAAGTCAATCCGTTGGACATAATTACAAATGATTAAATAGTACAAAGAGCATGTAGACTTGCTTGGTACAAAGGTATGTTTCCTGTTTTGAACGTGTTCGTTTCCGAATGTCTCACCAAGAAAATATGAAGTTCAGTAGTCCCCTACTGTCAAGGTAATACTATAGACATTGGTAATCAGCAGGTTGATTCAGTAATGTTGAATTGGCGTAATATAAAATAATTGCCGCGTATGATAGAATACTATACGGTAAAAAAAATGTATTGTATTCCCCAATGTGTCCTGCAACAGACATGTATCACAGCAAACACAGTTATATGTCCTGTTCAAAGATCCTAACATAATCCTGGCAGGACATTTTCACCTAAGGTCTCTTGGTTTATGTTTGAGCATCCAAATTAGGTGTCCTATTCCGGAAATGTAACAGGACACAGGACACCTAACTTATTTTTCTCTGTGGATAGGATGTAGGGTGGGTAGTTACTGCCCAAAGAGGGACCAGTCTGCCGAAATCAGCTGTGCTGGAAGGCGACTGTCAAAGCATTTAAATACACACACATGCACACAAGTTACTGTGAATGATATATGAATCGTGCAGTTGTATATCACATTAGACTATCAGGAAAGTATGTCATCAGCTGAGCATGGTACATTTCTGTATGTCCATTACTAGTATTATGTTGTTACGCCTGTTTTATTCAGCCAACATGTGGGCACTAAACGTGATCAAATGTATGTTTCATGTAATTGGCAAGTTATGCTTAGCAGGTGCGTTAATGTGCCATAGGTGTACTATGCGACATCTACTGTGGGCAAATTACGCCCACTGTACCATTAACACGTGCTTACATACTTACTTTAACGTTAAAGGTTTACGAACTGTTAATTACTCGGTTAATAAATACGCTGTAGTATTTCAAATTAATAATCCTTCTAGAATACTGTCAAATTTCCGTACATGAACTGATGACCAAATGAGCATCGACTTTGTTATGATATTAACATGATATCGTGATTGAATCTAATATTACGTAGCCTAATTATAATGACAATTACAACAATAAATGTGATTAGGAATCCGGTAACCTAATTACATTGTTGTCATAATAAAGGATGTATTATTTAATTTTAATTTTAATTTTAAAATAATTTTAATTTCAATTATTTAAATTTTCAATTTTTCAAATTTTAATGATTTAAATTTTCAAATTTTATTTCTCACCTGGTGCCTAGGTCTGCCCACTATGGATGGAAACACCGCCCTGGGGGCGTCATCTCCGGCGAAACCGGCTTTACACATGCCGGACCCGTTATCACAGACCAGCGCAGCGACTTCGTCATCACACATGGTGAATTAGTATTGTATTAATCCCAGAAGGAACACTAAATGGTATGGGCTAACTACCGCCTCTCAGTCACTGTTGCCTCAAGCGAGTGGAAGCCTCAACATCTAACTTTAGCTTATATCTCGCTTAGTATACAAGCTTTCCTAGAATTTGGGGCCGCCATTGACGAACGATTACCATATATGGAGAGCGCCGACCAGCGTATATGGTAACTCCCATTGGCTCCAAGGTTTAGACCACCTCCCTAAAAATCTCCACACCCAACCCAATATAATTTTCTGAACGGATGGTGCCACTACAATGTATTACCTCGCTTGCTTGGTTGCTAGATTTTCACATATCTTCCACTCCTTGTCTGTAACAAGGCTTTACTCGGCTGGGGATTTTAACATGTAATGTCTGTTATGTAACATAAGTCGTACCTTATGTTTACAGATAAAATATACACCCTTAAATTCTTCATTTGTGTAAGCGTTGTCGAAGGACGTCTACATACAGTATAGCCATACTTCAACTCTCTAAAGCCGCTCGCGAATTCGTACTACTTAATTCGTCACCAAGGCGCGTTATATATAGTTGAAAGGCATGTTTTGTATTCTTATGCCGTAACATAGTTAATTATACAATGCATTAGCTGAAAGTGATATTAATTGATTTATTCGTGGATTTAATGTGCGTGTGTGGCTTCTTGTTCTAAATTAGTGTCTGTGTTACCAAAATGACAAAGAGCAATTTCTGAACACACATCGACTTTTCAAATTGCAGATATTAGACAGCAAACATAGTCTATGCTCTCCATGATAGATAGGCAGAACCATTAGGTAAATGATAATGTATGAAATATAGAGCTGGTATGCCACACATTTAGAACTATGGAATGCAGACAATGTAAATTCACTAGACTATAAGTAGTTTCACATGGCGAGAATAAATCGTTTTCATAGACATATATACTTGTTGGGTTTTCCGTATAAACACACACAAAAGAACTGATAATTTTTACGATGTATAAACTTAATCGGTCAGACTGTTCATGTTAGGGCTATTTGTAGGCCTAATTTGCAAGTCAAGTGCATATGCTTGGAAAGATGGCAGCGATAAACACAATCTTTATACAATTAACGAGCTTCCTGTATAATTTTTAAAAGGCCACATTACAGTTATGTTATCCCTTGTGGCTATTAAAAGACACAGGTTGTACGTTTTATGCATGAGGTTACGTGGTGAATATAGCAGAGCATTGCTTGGAATGTTGGCGATGATGGGTAAGCTATAGATACCTACTTGCAATAGTTTGATAAGATTGCACTTCAAAACAGAAATTGTACCGCTAGCATGCGGTATCAGCTATAATAATCATCGCGCAAATATCATGGATTTACGTCCAAAGTCTTGTGAATAGCTATTCTTGCTTAGTGTGTAGCATTGGCTTTTATATTTATATATCTTGAACGTGACAAATTGATATGAGAATAATGTCTGTTACGTTATATTTGCCTACTTATTATCAGTTAGAATAATAAAATGGGTTTCAGTGGCTCCGTTCTCGTAAATACCTATAGGTAAAATGGATATACAAATGACTGGTAAACGTTCACCCTCTGAGACAATAACTAGTATACTGTATGTCGTATTAATTGTCCTCTATATGTATTCGCACCGGTTTTACCTTTGGATCTTTGGTTCCGATATTTATTTACTCGTCGGATCCGCTTCGAACAGGTCAGATAAACCATGCGAAGAACAATACGTCGGAAGGTGCCACTGTTTAGAATCTGACATTGGGTCTGTTCTGGCGGTATTATCTCTCAGACAATGCTTTCTCACCAATGTACCCCTGCCGCCATTTCAACACGCGCACGCTCTCTCTCTCTCTCTCTCTCTCTCTCTCTCTCTCTCTCTCTCTCTCTCTCTCTCTCTCTCACTCTCTCTCTCTCTCTCTCTCTCTCTCTCTCTCTCTCTCTCTCTCCCCATCTATCTCTATATATTTCTTTCTTTCTCAATAATACACGTATGGCTTAATATTCCCGTTGCGACGTCAAACACCAATTCATTCATATAATTATGGTATCTCCCTTTTTACCACGGACCCAATGCAATTCTCTCTCACGCCTCTCTCTCTCTATTTCCCTCTATTTTCTTCCATCACTCTCTTAATGTCATTATCCCTCTCTCTCCTATCTATCTATCGTTATCTCTCTCTTTTTGTTATCTCTCTCACGTATATTATGTCACACACACACGCACACACACACGCACACACACACACACACACACACACACACACACCACACACACACACACACACACACACACCTTCGTACCAGCTGCTTACAGACAGAATGCATCTCGACCTCACTTGACCTCTAACCTCATCACATCTATGGCCAG
>JAUTBZ010175965.1:0-10031 GCA_032361785.1 Lepetodrilus galriftensis | reverse complement strand
ACCTTCCTAATCAACCTCAGTACTTGCAAGAACATAGGCGTCGTCTACCGGAAGTGCTATTCACACGCTTCAGAAAGAAACTTCTTAGCCTATAAGAACACTTCGTATAGCCATACTATAAGAATTGTTCAGATTGTCGTACGATCGTAAGAACATTTCGAAAATCGGCCCCGCGTTCTGTTTTGCTAGGTTCTAGTCTGTTCTGATCACTAGACTGTAGACAGTCCAACCTAACCCGCATCCATACATTGTTCGTCACGCGTGATTCTTGCAATACCAGACTATATAGCATATATATAAAGAAGAGTTCGTGGAGAGACGCATTATAAGAACTCAGGAATTGGTTAATGAGAGTCAGATCGGATGTTTCTCTGATAATTAGGTCTGTACAGTGGAAGCCTTGTTACTGAAAATCCATAGCTGAGACCTAATAATTTCGTTAGCTACTTTGTTGCTTTGCTCAATTTCAGGCTAGTGAATGTTGTCTGTAATGGGGTATGACCGTTTGTTATCACGGATACGTAATGAGCTCGGGCTGAATCTGTGGTTGTATTGAAGTCGGGCATGCAATGTGGAGATTTGTTTTGTGTCAGTAATTGAGATTAGAAGAAACCGGCGTTGATTTTCCGCTATAGGATAGTTATGGACACCCATCATGTTAGACCAATTATCTGCGGCAACATTTATAGCATTTCCGGTGAAAGTGCTTAAGAGTTGGCGTATTAGTTCCGGATTTCGTGCTCATCGTGCTCATCGTGCTCATCGTGCTACCTTGCGATACGGAAATATTACAGTTTTCAGCTCAAGTAGAACTATTATTAATCACGTCAGATTTAGCCAGAAACTGTCTGCTTTCAGTAAGGGAGGTCGTACCATTTAGTCGTTAATCGGGACGTAAATAAATAGACATTAAAGTTTTATCAGACACGATGTACATATATACACAGAGAGAATGGAGAGAGAGAGAGAGAGAGAGAGAGAGAGAGAGAGAGAGAGAGAGAGAGAGAGAAAGGAGAGGGAGGGAGGGAGAGAGGTGCCAGAGAGAGAGACAGACACACAGAGAGAGAGAGAGAGAGAGAGAGAGAGAGAGAGAGAGAGAGAGAGAGAAAGAGATAGAGAGGGGAGGGAGAGGGGCGCCACAGAGAGATAGGGGGAGGTAGGTCAAATACGGTTCTTCAATTTTCTGATACAACTAATTTTTAATTACATGATCATAAATGAGAGAGCATGTGAGAGAGAGAACGAGGGAGAGAGAAAAGAGAGACAGGCAGACAGACAGACAGACAGACAGACCACAGACAGAAACAGGCATTATGCATTATCCTTCTATAATGAGTCTTTAACACTGTTCTATAATCCCTAGCACAGTGTGTCTTCCATCCATCGAATAACGGTCATCCCGGGGTTGAAGCATCAAACGCAATCTGACGTGTCTCAGCGGGGCCGATCAAGACGTCACGTGCGGCAGCGATGGCGTTCCACTGATTGTTCCTAATTACGACGTGTTGCCTCCAAATCCTCTCATCGTGCTGCCAAAATTCCCCCTTTGCACTAAAATATTGACATTTTCCGAAGGCATATTTGTTATTTGGTGAGTTGGGTATGCAAATATGTCTGCGGATGAAAAGGGGATTAGTCTTGATGTATCTGTGGTAATGGAAATGTCACTGCTTGTTTTCGTTTCGATAGCCTGATTGGGCTGAGTTATCGCCTTTTGTAACACCTTCGACTTGTTCATCTTATGACACTGTGTCTAATCCCAGTTGTAGTAGTAGTAGTAGTAGTAGCAGCAGCAGGAGGGTAGTAGTACTCTAGTAGTAGTAGTAGTAATAGTAGTAGTAGTAGTAGTAGTAGTAGTAGTAGTAGTAGTAGTAGTAGTAGTAGTAGTAGTAGTAGTAGTAGTAGTAGGTATATCTACTTTCCTTTGCTAACATAGTCTGGTTTTACTTCGATTTAATGTCTCATCTCTGACGTTATATTATTTTGTTCCTTTCTTCAAATGTCTGCCGTGTACAATGCTATTTTGGAATCGTCTGTAAATATTAAAGAAAATGTTATCTGTATTAGGCGTGTAGTCTTATTTGTCTACGCCGTCGTCGCAGTCTTTGTAGTATGACGCTACCTCTTCTAAGCTGTTTACATATAATATGCTGTGTGCGACTATCAAAGTCAGACTCCTTATGTGAATACATGCTGATGGATTCCTAGTTATTTGAGCATAAACAAAGCAATGGATTTGTTGGTGTAAAATAAAATGCACTGTCTCTTGTTGCCTCATGTTTATACAAAACCTCGAGCTTCTACTTTTCTTTTAGCAAAATACGTAAATGACTCACTTGTTATTATCTAGAATATTTTCACAATGCCAATCATAATTCAATGCTAATATATTGGAAACGTTTCCAGATATGTGTAAATCTATTATGATACCAGGCATCTAGTATAAATATCCCGGTATATATGTCCTGAATTAATGTTAATACATGTGTATATATACATATATATGTATATTAAGTGTAGCGTGCAAATGTTGATATGCAAGATATATATATCAACCATATCATGGCGTGTCACTTATGGCGAGATTATTTCTTCCGGCGGATAGCTAAACAGTACTAGTTCGATGTCGTCAAAATCATTGCGTATGCTCATTATATTTTTTCTTGTGTGCCGGAACCCAGTCAAAGATGTCAGTTCACGTCAGAAGGATAATTAGTAGAAATCCAGACTGGAATAACGTAACCGGATATGACTACTTAACGTTTGTCATTTCTGAGAACTGTCACTGAGAGTATAGCATGTCACGTGCTATATCCGCCAGTTGACAGTGACGTTCCTTACTTTCCATGAATGTGTCAACGTGGGTTAGCATTTGGAATAAAAGCGCAAGCAAATCTACTATCCTTCGGATATGCTGAATGTAGAACTGCAATTCAAGTATAGTTATTCATCAACATCGTTCTGTTGTATCCACATCCTATGCTTGTATGTATGGTTATCCCAATAGTGTTATTATTATTATTATTATTAATAATAATATTATTATTATTATCATCATCATCATCATCATCATCATTATTATCATCATCATAATTATTACTAGTATTATCATTATTATACCATAATAGTAAAATTTCCTCGATTTTGATTGGTCGAAATGTTTCCAAAATTGAAGGTTAATCGGTGTTTAATTAAATTCCCAGCTGGTTAATCACGATAACCTCCCGCAAAAGTTGCATAGGAACCGTTTATCTTCTAATTATTTCCATGTTAATAAGTATTCTTTATTCATGTAAAACTTGAAAGGGTAATACATACTGTTTAAATCATAAATAAGTATCACACTAGGGGATACATTAACCTGACCGTGTTCTAACTGACGAAACACTTCCTATTTATTGACACAATAGTAATGCTTTGAGTATTTCACTCATGTTATTTGTTGATACTGTTTCCAAAGTTGTATATTTATATAAGAATGCTTTTTGAAGCTTGGACATTATGGTGTACTGATAATGCCATTATTAATATTATTACTAATCCATTATCTGAAGCATGTTGTTAATTAACTATCTATGTATTTCTGTTAATCTTTTTAGGGTTGTGGAGAGTATGGGTTCTAAAGCAAAAATATATACTGTATATATATATACAGTGGATATAATCCTAGTATGTGTATCGTTGCGCGTTAGTTTTTCCTTCAAACAATTATTTTCCGGAGCCAAAGCGAATAATGAATATGTGGTTATTCATGTATTATTTTTTATTTTACTGACATGGCACATCTGTTACAATGTGCCCATAGCATTCACATTCGATTTCCGTTTTGCTTTCACTATATGGAAGCGCTTCGGCAAACATCCAAACATGGATCCCAAATAGAAGATCCTGTCTAGATAGGCCCACACTCGTGTTCGGCACTAATGCTATTAATATAGTCAGTGCGGCTAGACATTGTATACTTGTATACATTCATAATTATGGAAGATAATATGATACTACATAATCGATGAATTATGGATACTTGCGCCGCCTAGTGGCGTGAAAAGTTGATAATTAGTAGAAATCCTGACTATAATAATTTAAATTGGCAATGTATTTTATATAAATTTTTCAGATTTTTTACTAATCCAGAAATATGTGTTATGTACGAATTCCCTTCAAGGTTCCATACTCCTTAGATGTTTACAGGACAACGGGAAAATATATAACTTCTATAGAGCAAAGTGTATCAATTGCAATTAAGTAAGCTACTACATTATTTGTGCCATGGTTGAGTGTTAATACAGTGTATGTAATTCAGACAATTATTTTCTATAGGCTAAGTGAATGTGAAGTACGTATTGGCCCCGAAGTACGATTTCATGTTCAGCTCAAAGTTGTATCAAACTTGAGCTTGAGCATGAGATCGTATTCGAATTGTTTCGTAATCTCGGGGCCCAGTTCCACAGAATTGTAATTCCATACGTAACTCGTAACTCCCATACGCTATAGACATACAGTTACGACTCTTGTAGCACAACGATTATTCTGTGGAACGGATTCCTGGCTCAGAGATTACGAAACTTTCTTGAGTGCGATTTCATACTCCTCAAAGATTTGTCCACAAATCTCCATATAGAATTGGAGCCTGAGCATGAAATCGTACTCAAAACGATTCGTAATCTCGGGGTCAGAGCCCGTATTCTAGAAACGTCTTAGCTAAGAACTTCTTAGTGAACAAATATATCTTCAAAAATGTACATAAGCAGGAACCCAGTTAGGCACATTCTTAGTACTTAGGAACTTCTTAGGACTTACGAAGTTTCGAGAATACGTGCACTGGTCTGAGAATAAAAATAAAATGTTTCTCAATGAGACCAAGGTCTTTGATCTTCCATAACATGCATGTATGCTGAGTCTAGAAGTAGGCTGCTGCCAATCCTACTGTAGTGTAGGCCTATGTATGATTACTGTCAAATGTCAAGGCCTGCGAGCGCATGATTCTGACCTCGAGAAATGATTAGTGAGATCTAACGAGGTAATTAGGATTGTGGAACTGATTTTTCTTTTAATTAGATCAAGTAATAACGTAGATGTTTGGCATTTTACCAGATTTATAAGTAGTATCGGTAATTTGTCAAGAGAACAGAACGAGTATATCAAGTATACATTGTTTTAATTCCGCTATATGAATGTGCACTGGCGGAATAATGTGAAATGCCATTCGGTTTTTATACGTAGAGGTTTCCATTTCCACTTGGTGTGGATATAGACAAAGTTGCTTCGTCTCCACTCCACTATCCACTATCGCACTACTATACGTCGATATGAGCTGAATGCATATGGTGCCATAGACGTCTAGATTCTGGACTTGTCCATATACTTGTAACATGATAAAATTATATACAAAACGTATGCTTTTTCGTGATTATTATATACTGGTGTGTGTATAGTAGGCCTTAATAATACTAATACTACTACTACTACTAATAATAATAATAATAATTAAAATAATAAATAATAATAAATAATAATAATAATAATAATAATAATAATAATAATAATAATAATAATAATAATAAATATATATTTTTAAATATAATCATACTACTACTAATAATAATAATAAAATGCCATTAATATAGTGCCAAACTCAGCACCATATAGGTAAGCTCATATAATAGCGAAACCTTACGTGTGAGGTAATAAAAACTTACAATATGATCACCACTTCTCGTATCGGATGTGTGTGTATATATATATATACACGTGATGTATAATATATATATATATATAAATATATATATATATATATATATATATATTATACATCACGTGTGGTAGCAATGTCTCAAGGAAAGTCATCTCTACAGATGCCAGGAAGCGGCTCCTAGTGCTCTAGTCTCTTGCCTGCGTCACGAAATTTCATCATTAATATACCATCGATCCCCTGAGTAAACATAGTCTAGCATGCAGGCACATAATATATTATAACCTGGTTTATGTTTCGTAATTTGAAAACATCGTCCAACAATGCAAATTTCCTCGCATTAATTCCATTTACATGTAGCGATAATTGATACAGCAGCTCTAAGTATAAAAAAGTCAATTGCTAACATTTAGCTATGGTGAGACGGCCGCCATTCCACTGCGCAGACTATACTTCCCATGACCATATAACCTATTAACTAAATTGGAATATACTCTTCTGAACTGTGAAGCTGTAGATTTGCGCCAACATAAGTGGAAGCTATCACCATATAGTGTATACGTTATTGGTGAAGTTTAGTAGATGCTATAAGTAGCTTTGAGACTGTGCTATTAGACGTCGAATTTCGTGAGCACACGAACACCACAGAAGTGAAAGACGTTGTCGTGTTGATAACGACATGAACTAAGTTGGCATTGTGCTTATCAAGCGTAGAAGTAACGTCACGCAAATCAAAGTCCCAAAACCACCATTAAACTTGGAGAAGTAATTGACTCAGTCTACCGGCTATAGTCTGGCTTTACCTTCACGCATATATAGACCTAGTATAGTAGTGTATATGGACATAAGGTATTTGTAGCATGAGATAGTTCATCGAGAACGCACTAATGACACTTAATAGGCTAGCCCCAACATCCGAATGTTGTCATTCTCAGCTAACTTTCGATGGTAAGAATTGTTTATGGTGTGATCGATTTCGGCATTTCCGCAACTTATGTAATTATTGTGTCATTTTCAGAGAATTATCAATGATAGTATTGATAAGCCTGTAGCCAGGGTTTATCGATTGGTTTCAGTTCCAAGTCGGCTTTTGTTCTTTAACATCAAGTCCCTACATGTCATACTGTCCTACGACGTCTAGACGTTACGTCGCAGATCTAGACTCATACATCCTTTCCTGTCTAAAATACGATCTTGACTAGAAGTGTAAAATAATCCGTCGAACACGTTCGTAATGCAGTGGCTGTAAAAATCAACAAAAACGTCACGTGTTTCAGATAGAATGAAAGTAATGGTAAAACAATAACCAGTTGGAATATGACATGCATTGAATAAGTTTCATGGGTAGTCTTTTTAATTTATTAACACTAACGTTGGGAAGCCTACATGAAGACACAGCAGAGGTACGTTTAGTACCTTGTCATTAGTGGCCATCCTTGGTCTGTCAGTACTAGCGGCGCTTGCTGATTTATTACCGCAACATCTACGGATGCTGCGGGTTTCCTCCTGTCCTAAACTTACAATCCGTGATATAAATGAAATACGGTAATCTGGAAAGCGGCTCTAAGCCACAATTTAAACATAAATAAATAAATAAAAACAAAAATCTAATAATAGTCGAATGGAGATTAAATATTTTAAAATATATAAAAACTTAATTTTCTGATTCCGGTAACTATTCTGGTTTCCGTTACCTTGAGGTTGGCCGAGTGCCCTTTGAAAGTTTTTTAACGTTCCGGTGTTCAGAGCGCTGCTGTTACTCATGACTAATCGTCAGTGTAAGAAAGAAGGTCTTCCAGTTGCCTAACATTGTCCTTACGTCTGGAAGTGAGACTGTCTAGGTCAACAATGAATGCGGAAAGACACGTTATTGCAAGATAAACCTGACCGTTTCCAGTGCAGCTTGTGACGACCAGCTCTCCTTGACGGCAGATAAATAATAATTAAACTCTGATTTAATTAAGAAGATATCATTAGAAACCTGATTGAATGTCAGATGTAAGACGTCTTCATTCGTGGTATTCCAGATTCAAAGTTCATCACCATTCACAATTAAACCTGACCGTCACTCGAGGAGAGCAAGCGATAACGCAGGTTTTGTCAGTCTTGGGAGATATCATATTACATGTATAATAAGAGTGCAGTTTACGCTACCGTGTCGTGCAGTTGTATACTAATAATGATGGTAATAATAATAATAAATAATAATAATAATAATAATAATAAATATAAATAATTGTTTTAAATAATAATAATAATAATAAATATAAATAATTGTTTTAAATAATAATAATAATAAATAGTTACTAATAAATTTAAAAAATAATAAATAATAATAATTAAGAAGAAGAAAGAAGAACGAAAGAAGAAAGAAGAACGAAGGAAGAAAGAAAGGAGAGAAAGAAAAAAAATATATATATATTTTTCATATTTGGAATTTAAAAATATCGTACACATGTACTCAATACTAACACATCTGGATTACACAAGTATACACGTACCGTATGCATGTATACTGAGAATCAGCACATTGGGGACACGTCCCGCGGATGATTGATTGCACTGGACGTAGACCATTCTTAGAATCAGCGGACGCCTGTGCCAATTTACATCAATGCGCAGTTATACGGCCATCGGATGATACCGCTAATGATGAAGGTAATTCCTCAAAACCAGACAGATAATTATTTTATAACGTGTTCCGGAATAATGATAGATACATATTGTAATTGTGGGTCTGTATAGAGGGAGGTTTTGGTTTTGCTTGAAGTGGAAGTTGACCAGCGGAGCCGTTTTAAATTTACGGCGGGAGAACGCATGCAACACCCGTAACGCTAAGAATGTAAGTAAACCTGCGAGCGCGAGCTGGTACTGACGAACCAACCACAGAGGAAAGTTTGGACATTTTTTAAACGCACTGTACTAGTATATTGGAATTATGTCACACTAAAGCAAATACGAAATATCTACAGTGTGACGCGCACGCCTCGTGTTAGAGTTGGTGTGTGTGTGGATTTTGTTTGTTTGTTTGTTTGTTTTGGTGTTTTTGTAATTGGGGGTTAGAGCCGCTTTCAAGATTATTTCACTTATATCATAGTGAATTCATTTTAATTAGAGCTTTCTTTGAACTGCTTTGGCACGTATTGATGTTAGGGCAGTGTCTTGCACTTAATATTATGTACATGTAGCTGGTGTGTTATAACACGCTCCTGCTGGTCTCGCTCAGTCGGTAGAGCGTTGGACTCGCAATCCAGCGACTCGGGTTCGAATCCCAGGATCAGAAGTGGTCCTGTTTCCTTAAGATGGCAGAATGTTAATAAAATAGTATTTTATCCAAGATATTCTTCTGTATGCTAACATATTCATGAATGTCTTTAACTAGTTTTCTATAAATAGGAATGTCTGTACTAGTATTTCGTAATACATTATGCATTTGTGATCGTATTTTAAATTCTTGTTTATTTCATTAATATTACAGTTGTCGACATAATTTGCTATTTGAATTCTACTGTTATGGTCTCATTTTGCTATATTTGTAATCTCTATCCTTTGATCTTTGTATTCTACGACAACACTGATAGCCTAATCTGATTGTAATGATGCTGTTTTCTTCAAAGCCAATGATTAGTTCTTTGGTATTTGGAGAAACTGTCAAGATTTAAGCCAATTGTTCCTCGATTTTCGGCTGTAACAGAAAACACTGCATTTCTTAGTGATACATTTGTCTTGGATTCATAATTGATGCGCCTAGCTAATTAACAGATGTACCGTAGTGCATTGCCAGTGAATATTACAAACAGGACATAGACCAATATCATCATCCATGCAGTGTTGTAGGAACAGCAGTAGGAGATTCCTGAAATCTGTCGGCGGGAGGAGGGAGGGGAGGGGAGGGGGAAGGGGTTGAGATTGGTGGGGTTGAGATGCGGTGGCAGACTGGTCAGTAAATTCTACAAATATTGATTCTGTAATATCGTCAATTATTTAGCGATGTTCTACAAACTAGCCAGCAGTCTCCTCACTTGTGCTGTATTCTGGTAGGACTAGTGAACATTGCCACAGCTGCTTTCACAGGTCTGCAGAAGTGTACGTCTATCTATATATACTAATATGTGTGCGCGTGTACGTATATGTATACCCAGAATGTAATGCTATAGGAGCATGCTTCTGAAGCATGGATTTGGCGCAATATAAATGGTCACATTATTATTAAAAACAAATTTTAATAGTAGTATTTTTATTGTATTTTTATTTTTATAACTTTTTTTGTATTGGGGTTTAAAGTCGCTTTCTAGAATCTTTCACTAATAGCACGACTTGTCAGTTTAGGGCAGGAGGA
>JAUTBZ010175954.1:0-10033 GCA_032361785.1 Lepetodrilus galriftensis | reverse complement strand
TGGGTTACCTGGTGAAATTACTGACAAACCTACCCAATAGTCTTGTCATCAACACAGACACTATTGCAATGGGTGGGTTACCTGGTGAAATTACTGACAAACCTACCCAATAGTCTTGTCATCAACACAGACACTATTGCAATGGGTGGGCTCTCCTGTACAAAGTAAGCTTAGCTTCAATCTTAGCTATGGTGTAGTCTATGGCTAAGGATGGAGGTAAGCTTACCTCAGAGTTTCACTATTTTGTACAGGTGTGCCATGGTTTAGTTTGTACACTTTCTTCTCAAAGGATGCAAGTTTGGTAGGTATACAGAATTAGATTAAATGTAGGCTACAGTCAGTGTTCGAAATTACTGCTGGCCCACTGGCCCGGCCATTTCTCCCAATACTAAAGGTGTCCTAAGGGCCAGTAGAAATTCATGTTTTTGGTAAACATTTGTTATTTGTATCATTATTCAGGCCAGTAGGTTTCCTAGCGGTAATTTCGAACACTGGCTACAGTTGTCAAATGGTAACACGTCTAACATAGCAGCTGTACTTCATTATAGAGGTTAATTCAGCTGCCATCATGTCTATCTATATCTTCATTGCGCTGTATGTAGTATGTCCATATGATGTGTATTGAATGAATGAATAAATGAATTAATGAATTAATTTATTAATGCTTTACGTCACAGTAGGAATATTTCACCAATATGCGATGACTACAATATTACTCAAGTCCTGTAAAACTGTAATACATGTACCTAATGAATGTTTCTTCGTAGAATGTAACAGAATTTCTGAATTGTTTCAGGATCTCAGAATACGGTAAGTCTGTGTTGATGACAAGACTACTGGCACACCTCTCTGTATTTGACTATCTGAGATCTGTTTCTCGCCTCCTCCTGTTGTTCTCACCGACACACTCTCAACACCTCGCCTGTTACAAGTGATCTACCTGGCACACCTCTCCAGAGCCGTCACTCAACCCTAATTATTGTCTGGATACCACAAACACTTTCTGATAAACCAATCCAAGGCGACCATTGTCGTTCTTAATCAGGTTGATTTAAGCCGAGATTCTTTGTCTGAATCTGGAGATAAAATAACACGGGATCTTTAAATAAAAACACTACAGAGGTGATATGCTTCAAACAGGTAGGAGACAACAGTATCGTACAAAGAAAACACACATTAGAGGAAGAGCGCAGTCTTGTGCTGCACATAACCTTACTGACCTATAGCCTGACTCACTCCGTGGAAAAACACTCATCGTTATAGTGCAGTAGAGTATTGGACTACAGTACCAAAGAGCAGATGAGCTACATGTGTGGAAGGTTTGGGTAACAATGTCTGTACGCACTGGTTGTGAATCATGGGTTTTACCACGGTTGTCATGGATAGGCTCTCCTCAGACTAGAAACATTATCTGAAAATTGTGAAATGGAAATTCACAAATATCACAAGATGTGATTAGAGTAGGAAGATAAATAGGATGCATTTTTTTTTTTAAATGTTTTTTTTTTGTTTTCAGACTATTTTCCATAGCATAGCAGTGATCTCAGGCTGACCTGGTTATAGAGGGAGGAGAACCTATGACAACTACATGTACCGGTAATGGTAGGACTCAAGAACATTGGCTGATGGTGATGAATCATGGATGTTAACTATATACTACATATGCATATAGATACTCCACACAAGTATCTCCATACAATAACAGGACTATTCATGACTTCAGATCTTCTACAGGGTGGTAGTCTGGCCTTGAGATTATTAAACTTTTCTGAGTATGCATGATTGTATGCTCAACTCAAGGTTTTGTTCACAAATCCCCATATAAAATATTAACTTGATCATGAAATCATACTCAAAATGTTTCATAATCTCAGGGCCTGGTGGGAACATTCAGTTTTGTCATCCTGTCCAAGGCATCACTGCATAATCTCAGACTAGTTACACATCACATTATACCTAACCAGCAGGTACATCAGATAGTCTTTGACAATTTGGTCAGAAAATTAATTCTTGCAGATAAATGGACTGACAAGACTAATCTGACAATACAAACTACTTGTAATCTCTATATGAACAGATTCCTATCAATATACTATTAGGATATTCATCTGTAAATTTACTCAATCTTGTGGCAATCTGACCTCAGGTCAAGGGTCATCAGGTACAACATCGGTAACAATTCCCTGGTAAACTGGATACAAATCCACAAATATATGTATCATTAATAATATAGTTATTCAATTAAGCCCCGGATTATCCCTGCACCTACCTAACAATGGGAATATCAATTTCCATCCTTGTCTACATAAAGCATTATCAATGTTAATACCTACGGGTTGTGACCCTTGGGCGGGTGTCAAGTGCGCTATGTATTCCTGAATTTAAATCAGTAAGACTGTGATAAACCTTGAACACGAACTGGGATACATTAAAATTTCAAATATTTATTTAAAGATTAACTTTATTTTATCTTAATAATTTGGTGACAATTTGACCTTTAGATGACCTTGTTGACACAATTAAGATTGTAGTACTGTTCAGATAGACATATACTGGAGTGCTTAGTGAATATATTTACATAATAATTTGTACATAAATGAACATATAATTACAATTTACCAATAAGAACTCACTTCCTTATAGTAACGTCCATTGTGCCATTGAGGTCACAGACTTTAACACAAAGTTCAAAATTAATAGGATTAATTGTGCAATATTCACATCCGTATCAATGTTCTCAAGGCTTTGTATGTGGAAGACCGCTTGATGAATTTCACACAGTTTTATCATTTCTATTACATTAAAATTGTATGTAATGAATCATGTACATATTGTTAATTATTTAATTATATTGCTAATTAATTTATATTGTTTAATAATTTTTTTAATTATTAATGTTAAAATGATATTACATTGTTTGCTTGACAGGTACTGAAAGTAGATATTTCTTCCTATGTCTAATGAATACATGTATTATTACATTTACTATAGACTCAGCGTCTAAGAGTGCCTTTTATCTTAACGCTTTCACTTCTGGATTCATCACAATCTGGCTGCCTCCAACACATAAAAGGTTAATTTACTATGAATATTGATGAATAGTTAACACAAACATAAAGTGCTATTTTGTAGAACTAATCTCGTCTTGAAAGTTAACCATTTCTTAAGGCTAAGATGACCAATACAAAGAAATGGTCTGGACTAGATTGCTCAAGTTCTGAACAAGTCGCTTATACATCAACACATTAAATGTCCACTTCATACGATTGCTTGCAAAGAAAGATGTCATTTTTCCTCACATTAATGTGTATGAGGAATTCGTAATGTGTTATGTATGGACTGCACACAAAGACATACCATCAGGTAGTGGAGATTTAATGCCTCTTTGAACATTCATATCCAAGCAATAATGATTCTTTGTTACTCACAGTTACAAAAGTCCATAGAATTTAACATACAACATTTTTTCACGAGACAATGAACACTTACTATTTTCTCCTTTTTTTTTATTTCTTGACAAGAAGAAAATCGGATAACTCTTAATAACTTGCAATTCCACTGGCATGCTTTCAGAATGTACTATAGAAACATGATTCATATTACACTTACATGAAGTTTAGAAAGAGTTTATTTGGCCAGAAGGAACTGTGCAACTTATAGGACCCCATTCACAGCTAACCTTTGCAAAGTCTTTTATCTCACGGCGGAATTCCATATTATTGTACATGACATACACGTGGCAATATTATTCCCTAAGCGTGTTCCGCTTTCTTGAACTCTGACAAAGTCAGCGTATATTGAAAACCCGTGAGGTGTGAGGTCTATGAATCTTCCACGATTTTTCATTTAAGCCACATTACTCAGTATTTCCGAGCCAATGCAGGACGACAATAAGGAGCACATAACATCGTGAACAGAAAAGGTATAAACTCCACACATTTGCGGTGTCCAGTGGATATAAACGTCGTATTAATATTGTTCGTACACCAATAAATCTGACTTGGCGCACGCTTTTATTACAGTTAGATGGTGTGAGTTTATCATGTTCACGCTTACAGTCAAAATAGCGTCATTGTTGTATTCACAAGACTCAATCCTGACCAACATAGTTAAAACATGTCCCTGTTATGTAGAATACCTGCATACCACTGCTAGTCAAATTTCTATTTATTACCATTAGCCATACATAAGGGTAGGAGACATAACAATAAAATTGAAATTAAAGCAATAAAATAGATATTATAAAAAATGTGAGCAATACAAAAACATACACTTGATTAAATTAAATTGTTGAAAGTATTCAAATGGTGAAAATGCATCGCCAGTGCAATCATCTATAGGTCATTAAAGGAATAAAGCATTTGGTGCAATGACAAGATAATGTTTTCAGGTTGAGTAATAGAAATATTATATAAGCATTAGTTCCATTGTCAGTAATACCGGTACTATTAGACATCTTTCATATAGGACTGAACCCATACGAACAGTGAGACTCAAGCGTGACAACATACCATGGAATACTTGCCCCAGTGTGAACTCAATTATGTGACGCAGGTAAATGGTACCTGGTGAGTGCGTGAGTGTAGTTTTGTGCAGGTTCCCCATGATGTCCTGTATATGGCTGGATGAGAGCCTGAAGCAGCTATATGTGTTACAGTCAGACCTAGCCATGGCTGGAACGTACACTGCATCACACTCCACTCTTGAAAGTGTTAAAGAATCATTGGGTGAGATTTGAACTCAGAATTTCTAGTTTGTAGTCTGGTGCATTAACAAAGTAGCTCTTGAACATATTACAATAAGAATGGTTCTATAAAACACATATCGTACCAACTTGGAAAAATTATGAGATCAATTAAAAATAAACATTTCTCTCCCTCCCTCCCTCCCTCCTTTCTTCTCTCTTTCTCTCCCTTTCCCTTTCTTACCCACCCCTCTATTTTCTGTTTCTATCTCCCCCCTTCTCTCTCTCTCATTCTCTTCCCATCTCTTCCATGTGTTGTCCTCCCTAACCTCTCTCATCTCCCTCTCCCTCCTTCTTTCTCTCTCTTCCTCTCTCATACACACACATACACACAGACACACAGACAGATACACACACACACAGACACACACATACAGACAGACACACACAGAGACAGACGCACACACACACACAGACATACACACAGACAGACATACACGCACAGAGACAGACACACACACACAGACATACACACACACACACCCAGACAGACACACACACATACACATACACACACACACACACACACACACTAATTCTGCCATTCTATCATTGACACCAAAAGTGGCTGACATTTTTCAGCATTGACAATGAGACCCTCCTCTCTGGACCAACACCTGTGGTAGTCAACAGACTCTGGATTCAGGTGATTAGATAGTTAAATACGCCAGTAATTCCCCCACAGTAGTCGGGACAGGTGTAAATTACAGGTAAACATCACGGTAAACACAGGTAAAACAGGTATTACCCCCAATTACAACCAAGTTAACACACAGGTACAACATACCTCACTGTAGTAGAAATGGCTATGGTGTGTCTTTACGCAATTGGAATGGCAAGACCAAATATGTAAACTGGCACAAAGATCTATATACAGTACAGAATTTAAAAAATTACATTGGTGATGAATCTCAATCCTTATGAATGATATCTTTGGTGTTTTGGAAATACCTGTAAAATAGTGAAGTTATTAAGGGATGCATGCATGGCCTCCAATGGCATTTGCGTTATAGTGAACTGGTTGAATTTGTGGTTTTCATTGCAGTGGGAATACCACATTTCACTGTATAGTGTATTGAATGCGTCCGATCAGATATTGTTGTGGCCACTATATATGTGTTTAATACTCAGTAACACACAAAATAGAGAACTCCAAACACCAGTAAGCCAAATGATAACTTTAATGTTTTTCTGAACATTTACACCAAGATATCAAAATTCTAGTCACTGTTGAATATAAATATTAAATAATTAATTTAAAAAATCATGTCTATATCAATATGTCAAAATTGTTAAGATTACTATTTTATAAAACCGCATCCAATATGCCACCCAATATTGACACACATCCTTGTCACGTATTACTGAAGTCCAATCATAGGCAATTACAAAGCAGTTGCAACGTGAGACTAAAAAGCTCGTGAAACAATAACGACGTGAGAAATCAGAAGCCTAGATCGCAATCGGTCAATACATGAAACCAACCAGCCATTGAGTCAATGAAATAATGTCAAGATGGTCGCATTTTCTTCAAGTATGTTTTATAGGCAAACTCAATTACTTTCCCTGTTCTTCATCGCAGTGGGTCACTAGGTAAGGCCATTACGGACTCAGCGGGGTGGCCCTAAACAAGGCCCGCGGTCCTATTTGTCCAGGCTCAGGAATAAACCGTTTAGAGATCCTCCCCTGAAGTCAGATCTCCACAGGTAGGTGACAGGAGAAACGGAGGGTACAGATTTTCTCCCCGAGGAGACCCCGTCTGTATGACCTCTTGACTGTATCTCTACAATTTGTCCACATACAAATTTCTTGTTGATTGTAAATTTAAGTGTAAAATCTCCCCCAACTTGAGCAGCACTGGCAACGGGTCACGTAGCTCACTTGACATAATGGAGAAGGTATATAAAAACACGCCCTCATGATTGTGTCCTAGGATCCTGTGTCTTAGTTCAGTTTGTCAACCTTTTCTGTAATCCGAGTCTGGCATAGAACCCAATGCCATTAGGAGGCGACTTCAGCCGCGTAGCATAATTGACTTCAAGGATCTTTGATATTAAACAGACATTAAGTAAGATTAATTGCTTCAACACTTGTATTACATCATTGTAAAATCTGTTGACTTAAGAACTTACGGTCCATAGGTACAAGCCAAGAGTGTGAGACTTCAAAACGTTTCCATTCTTAGGTTAGTCAGATGTCTTAATTTCCTTCTCGACTTCTGTAAACACTCTAATTCTACAGGTTAAATGTTTGGGCTTTATATAACTGAAAGAGGAAAGTTGTTTTAAGTTTAGAAATGTTTAATATCAGCTCTTTGTGGACTAAAATAACCGCTTTGTATTGAAAATCATAACACAAAAAGATTTCAATGTTTTCATTTATGAGGACTACCTCCAGCGCGGGTGTCGTGTTGAAAGGGAGAGGCGTCCTCAGGTACAGATCATGATGACAACCTAAGGCCGAAATTAAATAGCTTAATCTCTGGATTCTGTTTTTCCTTTACTAATATGTCCATCACTATGACATGATGAGCGAGGACATAAACTCACATCCGGTGTGGGATAAAGCATTACTTATCTCAAGGAGATGGAAAACACTAGCTTACTGTACTGTTAGAGTGGGTCATCATATAAGGTGACATCTTTATAAATCTTGAACATATTATTAACAAACTACTTAAAATATTTATTGTACATCAGGTTATTGTGAAAAACAATTATTTCAATAAATTATTACCTTTGTGAACCAACGACATGCTTCTTCTAGATCCATGTCCAAGACCACCCACTAGGAAATCGTCTAAAATGTATAAACATCAGGAAATTGAATGTATACATACAATCTGTAAAAATCATTTGTCAATAATAGGTCTTAACACTGTATGAGTCCAAATAAATGTTAGTGCTCTGTTTCAGGAAATGATATTGTTGATAAAAGAAATGCTAATGTAGGTACTAAATAACACGTGAGCTTGACAGATATAGATATTATTATAGAATTATTATTACATCTCAAACCCATAACAATAAATAACATTAACGTCCAGCATATTGGTCTCGATAAAGTAATGTGAAATGGCTACTTTCTTAGAAAGCTATTATCCACATGAATACTGATATATAGACAAATTAATATCTGCCATATCGGTATATATGAAGATAAATTAATATATATGAGACAAGATTTCATTGGCATTTGCAATTCACCAATGCCAAAAGCATCGAGACTTTGCGTTTCCTAGAAACAAGAATGATCTATGCCCACTAACGTCTCACTAATGTATGGGCACGAGCATATTTTTAATCCATATCCAAGAACAATAGATCAACCTCCACGAAAGCAACATGTGTTGAAACATTCAGCTTGTTTAGTATTGATAATGTTAACATATGTCCAACATTATAGCAACATGCTACTGCTAATAATCTTAATCACTTGTCAATATGGCATTATAATAAATAACATATGGTATGTTTTCTTATAAAGTATAGATGTAACTGATATATTATAATGTATTCATAATCTATGCAGTCTCAGTCTGCAGTGCCTGTAGTTTGCCGTGGTCAATGTAATGGAACATTGGACGAGAAAACAATAGGTTTTAATTTTCTACATGGTGGAAAACATTCACCAGTTTCCAATGGATGTATTACTTTATAATGGATTTTTTAAATAAACAATCTAATGGCATCAATATGCAACTGTTGGTTTATATTGCAAAATTAAGATAACTAATACATACTTTTATTTAAATTATCACATTGATAAGATTCTTATCAGGAAATGAAGTATTTTTAATCTTGAAATTCTGTCATTATGTCACAACTTACTATTTCTAGAAAGATTTCATAGAACGCTTTCCCCTACCGGTATTTCTATTACAGAAAATATCAACATATTTGAAATATTCCTTTTTGGATTGCATGAATAAGCTATTAGTTTTAACACAACAGCTTTAATAAAACTTACAAAATCATATGAAGCTCTCAAATATATATTTTCCAATCGTTTCATATTTTTCGAGACACAAATGTAAACATCATGTGAGGCATAAATACACTGAATCAGACTGTGTGAATTTTGAGTTTTTGGTTCCACAATCCGAACTCCTATCCTAATTGGACCCATAGATGTTGTTTCAAACACAAAGTATCTCAAATGCAATTGTCTGTCATTTCTGGACACTGAGCATATCAGTGTAAAAGTCAACATGACAGGATAATTGTCGCAAAGTTGAAAAGGGGAAGCTACAAAGTCTTGGGTCGCCTTCCGTTTGGACAGAAAACAGGTTGACACAGAACACCTGGCTTAACGAGCTTTCTACTCTAACACAGGTGGAAAGGTATTATCCTTTAATACATGGAATGATTGTTTGAAGTTTCCAACAGAAATGTGGTTAATAATAATAATAATTATAATAATAATAAAATAAATATTTGTATAACGCAAAATTCCAGCATACCGCTGCTCAGATGAGCTTTGTGTGAGTCTGAGTAAACAAGAACATAAAGGTATTTTTAAGGATGTGGTATAAACATCATCCAATGTTTAAATTTATCCTTGCCATTTAAAATATCATGAAATATTTAACAAGTGGAGAAATAAATCATAATAAAATACCAGTAATTACTTATCTGCATGAAAGTGCCCTATCATGATTTATGATTCTCTTATAAAATAATGCAAATATTACATGTGCATAGTTTCTGTTCTTTACCTAGTCACACAAGAGGTTGTCAAACATTGGAACTTAACAAAAACATGAATGTGAAAGGATTCTTTATGTACATGTATAAAAGTATCCTCAGCTTTTAATGTACCAGTAAACCTTCTCAAACAAGGCATCCGAGGAATCTGTAAACGGTACCTAGATAATAGTATGACGCTGTAATTGTCAGAATCTAACACTGATGCCATCCTAACAGGTGTCAGGGGGAGGTGTCAGCGGTGGGGGGTGGAGGGGAGATATAAGATTTTGTTGAAAGGTTGCGTTGTGGTTACTGCTATGGACTTGAAATTCATTTTCTCAAAGGTAAATCGCACCTGGCTTCATATCATTGTATGTGGATGAGAACAGTTCCTGATGCAGGCACAATTGCAATGAAAAGTATGTATACATATACAGTACAATTATCAGCTTTGGTTCATTGGCATTAGTCCTTGTCAGACAATAGGCGCTGCAAGTGGAGCGAATTCTATTTATAGACGTACTCAGTTTACTGATTTTGGTGATAAGCGTGTAGGTGAAGTGTGCATGATTATTGTCTTTTTTACGTACCTTACGTTGCC
>JAUTBZ010175921.1:0-10033 GCA_032361785.1 Lepetodrilus galriftensis | reverse complement strand
TGGCAAGCATAACACTTCTTAGATTATGAACACCGATCGCATGCTACGGACTGCTGTTCGTTAAGTGATCGGAAACCGGTGACTCAAGGATATAACTTGGGACCCACACATTTTAGATTTCATTTTATTTATTTTGCGAATTGAATCGATCTATGCTTATTGTATTGAAAACACGGTAAGATTGAACAGACCCCAAGATTACAACACTTTATGAGTACGATTTCATGCACAAGCTCAGATTTTATATGGCGATTTGTGAGCAAGACTTTGAAGAGTTGAGCATGAAATCGTATTCAGAAAAGATTCGTGATCTCAGGTCCAGGAATTTTATGGATTTTGACCAGTTTCCACATTAGTAATTTACACTTTTGAACTAATTTGTCTGGCAATACTAAATATACATGTAATTGCTTTAACGACGGCCACCAGCTGTTTAAAAAATAAATTAAATTTAAACACGTTAAACAGAAATGGGTATGTTTCATTGTAGGGGTGTAACAATAAGTCGATAAGTTGACGTATTGCGATAATGTGTGTCCCGATAGCAATCGTAACAGTCGATAACTATGATTGACTATCGATAGTTCTGATATTTAATTTTACTTTTATTTTTTTATCTCTGCTTATTTTCTGAAACACCAACTTGACACATATTCCAACTAATGACGTCAATTGCAGCCTAGAGGGGTATTAAAGTATGAAAATAGTGTAAACCAGTCGGATATGCGTGAAATGTAGCTACCGTAGTTACCATGGTTACCCAGGTGTTACAGGTTTCCTCCTGCCCTGATCTGCCCTGCCGTGATATTAACTCTCTCCTTGATGAAGGCGACTTGTTGCCTGATCACATGCAGAAATAGAATACTTTGATTTTATTCAGCAGGGAGAAATAGAGATTATTATCCCAGTGTCTTTAGATACCGTCAGTATCCTGCATTTGGGATAAGCATTGTATTATGCGAGCCTTTGGCGAGCATAATACATAGTGCTTATCCCAAAACCAGGATACTGACGGTATCTAAAGACACATGGGTAATAACCTCTTTATCATGCAATGTCAATCTTAATCGACGATCATGAAATAGTGGAGAATGTCTGCGGAAGAATGAAAGAACATCGAGCACAGCTAAGTCAAAAGCCGACGTAATCTGTGTGTGACGTCGTCACATGTTGTTTGTGTTTCTTGTGTGACGTCACAGGCAATCAAACGGCCACGCCCAACAGATAAACTCTGACTGATATCGAAAATATCTGTAGGCTGAATCTTGGCTCATTGCATGACAAAACTTGAAAGTGGCACTAAACCCCCAATTAAAAATAATAAAATTTAAATAATTTATAATAAAAAATATATAATAATTATTAATCCAATATCCTAATTATGGTAAATGTGCTTTCAGACACTGGTCCCATCTCTGGTGGTATGGACGGTGTACTGTGGAGTGATAGCCATCCTGTTCATCATCATCAAGGTCTTCAATTTCAAGCTTCACCACATGTACGACACCGGCGATGTGGACGAGGATGAATCCAAGTCTGAGGCCAAGGGCAGCAAAAACGCTTCTCAAGATCTAACCAAAAATATTGAAATAAGGTACGTGTCAACGGTTGTTGTGGTTGGCTTACTTGACGATATGTGGGGATTTAAATTAATACTAGCCTGACTTCGAAACCTAAGGTTTCAGGTTCAAAACCCGCCCCGGGTGGCCCAGCATCAATGTTCGCAAAAGTTACCTTTCTGACATGATATTGATAGGATGCACTGTCTATAGTTAGAGTGGAAATGCAGTTATCATCCTTGGTTTGTCAGTACCAGCTAGTGCTCGCAGGTTTACTTCAACATTCAGTGCTACATATGTGGGTTTCCTCCTACCCTAAACTCACAAGTCGTGATATTATTGAAATAATCTAGCTAAACCCCAATTTATTAATAATAATGCTAGCCAGGGCCATACAAATAACAAATGTTATGAATTTCTACTAGTCCTTAGAGGATACCTTTAGCATTGGGGAAAATGGCCTGGGCTAGCGGAGTAGTGTTAATTTCGATCCCTGGAGAACTAAGTAAATTATTATTATTATTATTATTATTATTATTATTATTGTTGTTCTGTCACATTAACAGTTTCATTTGAATCTGCATGGTCTAGGTTCTTGCCTATGTGCAAGTAAGAAATGAAAATCTATCCTTCTAGGGACAATGATAATTCTGAAAGCATCGAGATGGTACAACTGGAGAAGAGAAGGGAGACATCTCCAGGCGCTGATGTTGATCCTGTTCCCCACTTAGATATGATATCTGAACTAAAGTCTGCAGAAGGTGGGTTCTGGTTTTATTGTAGATTTTAACATTGTTTTCTTTAGTTTTGTTGTCATGTATGGATGAAATACTCCCGCTGTGAATTAATTAATTAATTAATTTCTTTGGAATTGCTATAAGTATCGAATACTTATACAAAATACTAATAAAAAATACTTCCAAAATTGTTCTGCAATACCATAACCAGTTTGGTTGTCAGAATCATTAAGCTAATTATTAAGTAACACCACTAGCAGTATTAATCCAACCATGTTTAGCAAATGCCAGAATGAAGTACCGGTATTGTATTTGTCAATTTGCAGCTAAATCGTCTCATGGAGTTGCTCCCCTTGCTGAAATTGAGGGTGATGATTTCAACTTGGAGTCTAGTTCTGCATCACGTCGACGACCTGATAGCACTGAAAGTAGCTTAGAAAGTGAGTCGGCTTCATAATTTCGTACAAATTAACTGCAATTATATGTTATATTTGAATACAATTTGGGTGTTTTACTCACAGTCACAGCAGAAATCTTTCACCCATATGTAACAATTTAGCCTTCTCAATGCTGGAGGCAACCAGAAGTGCCCAATTAAGCTGTAGAGGGTTAATATAATGGGAAAATTAGACAAGAATTTTTTTTACTCTTAGCAGTGACAGTTAGGCGTGGTTCATTAGTATTTGTACTAAAATGCTAATTCGTCATGTTTGTTCCTGGTGCAGTTAAATCGGACATTCCACATTCCATAACAACTCAGGTGGAAGTAGAGATTAACCCCAACATCCCCGACAGCTCCATGTCGGAGAAACTATTAACCAAACCCCCGAGACTGAGGGAGGAGAGTGACTCGGACCTGTCGCCAGAATACATACCAAAACTTCGTCTACGCAAAGAAAGGCGGGCAGTTCGGCGGTCGAAGAGTGCGCTGGAGTCCAACAACGTCAGCGTGCCGCAGCAGTCTGAACCCAAACCCGGGTTTCGGATGTCTCTGCCTCCCCACGCTCGTGTCCCGGCCAGCGCTGAGCATCTCGCAATCCGACGTCCCGGTTCGGACTCGCGTGGAGAGAGCCCTGCGTCGAAGAGACACGAGAAGCACGAGGCGATGAGGAATCGGTTACGGACACCCAGTACCAGGTCGTTAGAACTGTTCAAGGAGAAACTGCCGAAACGATCGCAGAGCGTGACGAATGATGCCCTTCCGCATGATCAGCTACGGCCTGCCGTCAGTCGAAGCCCGTCATTGCCTCGGCCGGTGTCGTTGTCGCTAACGGCAGGCGCCAGCAGCAAACCTCGTGTTGTGAGGCACAGCCCACAGTCTAGTGTCAGCGACTCTTCAGACATCAGCTTTGGCGAGATCTACGTCCCATCGATAGGCGACAAGTCGAGAGAAGGTCAGAGGTCGAGGCCAGGCAGCGGAGGAACGTCTAGCTCGGCACACACATTAACAGAACGAGGGCTGAGTCCCGCAATTTCAGGCGTGGGGGCGAAGAATCGTGACTTTGGGATTTTCAAAATTACGAGATACCTGCAAAGTTCTGACGATCCTCGGCCACGAGTTAATCATTCGGCTCAGAGCAGTGTAGTGGGGTTGGACTGGCTCTTCAGCACGGACAGCGAGTCGGTCACGTCCGGCGAGACGAATTCCAGGACGGACGTTTCCGAGTCGACTAGTACTATCACCAACGAGGGCGAGAGCTCGTACGACGTGAGTTCGGACCAGCAGGCCCTGGGATATCAGCCGTTAGCCGGACTGGAGTGCACCACCACCCCGAGTAGCCCTAGCACCGATGAGCTGGAAGTGATGAGAAGTCAAGGCGCCATTCCCAAACGCTACCAGCGACAGTCGTCGGGACAAAATGTGGTTCCAGGTAACTCGCATGTCTTGAAATTGTTGAATGCTGGCTATAAAAACTTTACATTTAATCCTTTATGTTATATAGATATACTTAATTATTCTGATATGTTCTGACATGTACGTCAAGTTGTGTGTTGCACAATGCTAGAGCGTGCCATCATTATGTTTTTGTTTCTATTTCCCAGCTGGTGAAACGTCAACTAGCCCTGGGTCCACTGACCTGTCAGATCCAGAGGAAATCAAGAGAAAATTAATTGAACTTCTTCGAAAATCTCAAGACCATCCTGAAGAATTAATGAAATTTCAAGAATATGTAAAATTACAAAGTGAGTGTTTTATTTGTACGATAACACTGCTAGGTGTTGAAATAATGACCCATGATTAAATGGGAACACTTACTATTAATATTGAAATAGTGACTGATGAATAAAGTGGAATAATTACTATCATGCTGAAACCCATGCATATTGCACAAAATATAATTTGCATATATACTTAGACAAACAGTATTCAGGGATAGAAGTTCCCACTCGCCCGATGGCCCGATTAATTTCTCCTAATGTTAAAGGTATCCTACGGGCTAGTAAAAATTCAATGTTTTGTTATTTATATCTTTATTCGGGCGAGTATGTTTTAAAGTTAAGTTCTAACCCTGAGTACTGTATACTATTTGTCCACCATTTGCAGTCATTTATGTTGTTATTATTTTTCAGAGCATCAAAACAATAATAATACAGATGAACCTGATAAAGAAAATAAAGCAGGTAAGTGAATGTCTTTGAACATTAATCTTCCTGTCAATTGTTTAGTTCTTTGTTTCATCTTGTCTATGATCAAAATGATTGAATTACATAATGAATACTTTAATTACATATTTCATAACAAATACTTTGTAATATTAAGTGTAATTTCAATGCCATGTATTCTTCATACTCTCTCCATACCCCACCTTCCTATCACTGTGACACTACAGACCATAAACATGACATTATTGGGTGCTTATTATTAATTCCTTCAAGAATCAAACTTTTAAAGATGGGATATTGCTTGTCAAATTTGTTGTAATGATAGCAAAATGGTTTTATCAGATGATTAATGTTTTCTCCTACCCTAAAACTCACAGGTTGTGATATGAGTGAAAGAATCTTGAAAGCGGCTCTAACCCCAATTAAAGCAAAATTATTAAGTATGTCTGCAGAAGTTAATTTCCAACGTGATCTCAATTAGATGCAATGTTTGCACTTGTTAAAAATTGCTGAAGTACACACGCACGCACACGCTCAGGCACAGACAGAAAGACTGCGGAAGCACATACAGATACCACACACACACACACACACACACACACACACAGACAGACACCTGCACACACACACAGACACACACACACACACACGTTGCACATGTGAGACCAAAATAAGGCCATTTCTCCCTGTGTTTGTAGAAAAAGTAAAGGCCGATTGCAAAGGTAAAGATGAGGGGAAATTGGTTGAGGCCGTCGGGGCGGTGGGAGGGTCCTCCGCGGGGGTGGCAACGGCCAACAACAACAATGACGAGCCCGAGTCCAAATCCACTAGCCCTACTGAATTCTCAGCTCTCTTACCTCTTGCAGGGGAGAGCACTCCACAATGTAGACACCATCGTAAAGGTGCAAGGTAGGTGTCGCCATATTGAGGCTCTCTCGGTAGAACTCCTTCCTTTCTCAGCATGCAGCACTTTATTTTCGCAGTACAGATGGATCGCCACTTCCTACCATGCCTTTTATAGTTCCGTTTCTTAATATTTATTCCCTTTTTATAATGTTTTTTTTTCTCTTCATTTTGGCCAGAACATTTTTAAATTCCGTCCTACAGTTTTCACTAATTTAAAGTTTTAACTTGTTCAAATATAGCAACTTGACATTTCTTTCCTCAAGGTTATTTTTTCTTTTTTTCCCAAGACTTGTTAATTTTCGTAATGTGTTTTCAATCAAGTATGTAATATCTGTATCCCATGTAATCCTAACTCAATATCTATTTTATAGGTCTGCAAAAGCACAGTAAGTTATAAATGTGCCAATTTTCTGATAAAAAATATCGCCTTTGTGTTGCCTGTCCTAGATCTGGTTCATATATTGTAGATGTTATTAATGTAGATTTCATTCCATGTGCTTTGTTATTGAAATTCTGAGATTTTCTTTTTGATTTTTTTTCTCTTACTCCTTCAAGTTCAAGTTTCTTTTAACTATTGTGCTTCTGTCTATTGGTTACCAGTATGTGATGTCATTCTGCTCTCAAATTTGAGTAATTGTACAATTGGTAGCAGGTCTGCACTGTGTAGAGGCAGTTGTATCGGTGACCGGTTCGATGTACTGTAGAGGTTTTGGTGTGGAATGTCTTTCATTGTGTATAAATGTCTTATGGCCTTCTCTGTTTTAATATTGCATTTACCGGTATTCAAATGATTGAAATATCTTTTTTTTTTGCTTGTGCACTGTAGACTTTCATATTGCAAAATCTAATTCCACCCCATTGATTGAAAATGATTGGGGGGGAAAAATGGGGAGAAAAATAAATTATTGGGAAAAAAATAATTATAGATGTAAATTAAGAATATTGTATGTAGTGCTGGTTGCTTGTAATAGATGGTTTAGTATTTAATATAGAGTTTAATGCATTATAAGGATAAATATTAATTTATCGTATTCAACATACATGTGCTTAGAAAATTAATACGAGGGGATGCTTTAAAAATAAGTTTACTTGTGAATTTGCCTGGGGAGCACTTGAATAACTGCAGCTTTCTAATGTGTTCAACTATTGCAGGATATTCTCTGAGTTAGCACCAACAGCCAGCGGAAATCCTGCCTAATGTGCATAACATGCCAGCCTAATATGAGTGAAAGAATCTTGAAAGCGGTTCTAAACCCTAATCCAACTTACCAATCCTAATTTGCTTTTTATGCAGATTTTATGCTATGTGTATAATATGAACCTCTGCGTCATGATGGTGAAACAGTAATACTGTTGTCTTTATTTCAATGTTCATTAATCATAATAATGGTATATAATACTTAATAGTAATATCAAATTTCTATAGCAGCATTTTTATGCTTTTAGCTACCTGTTCAAAGGTTCCATATGTTGAAAACGAAATATGTTATGACATAATAGTGATTATAGGGATTAATGTCTTATTTAATATTTAAAAATTACAACATTCAGTCAAATTCTATATTAATATTCACTTATTTTCAGAAAATGTTTGTATGTGTTGTTATTCTAAGGAACGTCGACTCGAATATTTATCATCAGCAATACAGTAGCAACTGTGGGGGACCAGCTAGTGCTTGCAGGTTTACTGCAACATTCAGTGCTACAGATGTTGCGGGTTTCCTCCTGCCCAAACTGACAAGCCGTGATATAAGTGAAAGAATCCTGAAAGCAGCTCTAAATCCCAATTAATATAATTAACTAAAAAGATGAAACTGTGGGACAGGGACATTTTTGAAAGTTTCGAAAGTACGCTAAGTATGATGCTGATCTGTGGCTTTGTTCTGAAGGCGACGAGGAAACAAGCGTAAAGGTCATCGTCATCGCCGTGACTCCCCTCCTGCTGCAGCCTTGACCTCCGTGGTCGTGGGAACTGGCGGCCATCTTGCCACCTCGTACATGGACACGACGGAAGGGGCCGTGCACTATTTTCAAGATGAAAGCGGTTTGTGCTATTTCTTTTGTGTACAATGTTTTGGAAACAAAAATAGTCGGATGTTTTGAAATATTTGAATCCATGGAAGACTACAAACATGATGAAAAGAATACCTGTTGCACAGAAACTTGTATATACAATATTGATTGTAAGTCAACTTTTAGGAACATGTGATAGTATGTATGCACGTAAATATATTTATGAATCGCTACAATGTTTTTGTAAACCAGATTCTCAAGTACTGTGGCAATAAAAGTGTTTTATGTAATGAACTTACATTTCTAGTGGGTCCCTAAAATTTGACTTACAATCAGTTGAGAGCTACAAGTGTTCCAAGCAAAGGGGCCCAGTTTGGGTTTTTTATTATGCGTACTGGAACTGCCTTTTAATTTATTAAGACAATAACTGAGCACAATGTACTGATACTGTTGTAGGTAACTGGCTGACGTACACATTCGGGGAAAACAGCGCCGGTGTGGCCTTGGGGATGCCTGAAAACCAGGAAGAATCTTGGCCAGGAACGGAAGAAAAAAATAAAAACTAGTACGTTTTTGAGAGATTGTTTAAATAAAAATAGAAAAATTAGTAAATCACAGAGAGATCATATTTACAAAAATAAATTTTAAGTTGCAGAGAGAAAGTAAATACATTAGAAAATGATGTTCAAAATCCAAGCGCGTCGCAAATGGGCGAAAGATTCCTGCAGCGATGTTAAACTCCATATTCACTCACTCAAAATCCAAGCGGATGTAAGAAAAGTAGGATATAGATAATAATCCACAAGTTACAAGGGATTGCAGATTGTCTTTCGCCAAGTGAAATTAATGTTATATGTCTTCAGCTGTATTATAATTATTATTATTCTTATTTAATAATATTTAAAAAATTATTATTATTCTTATTGTTAATATTAGTTATTATTGTTATTATTGTTATTGTTATGCTTAAAGACCCCATTGAATGTTTCATCACTTGCGTTCACTGGTGTTTATCCTCGCGACTTCAGCTGGTCGTCGGGGTCGTCCTGCTCAGATTCCACTGTGATCCTGGACTCTCCCAAACCCGAGGACCATTCCGACCTGTTCCACGACCTGGGGCTGCCCGTTCCGCTGGAAGCGGTGGAGATGCGCGCCCACAGCGTCATACAGTCGTACGTCCAGGCCTTGCTAGAGGGCGGCCGGAACAGGATCGCGAATTCTGACTCTTCCTCAGATTCCGACACCACACACACCAAGTCGCGGGCAGAGAAGATGAAACACTACTACAAGTTCTGGCTGTTGAAGGAAAAGTTCTTGAAAATCAGATTTGATAGACTGGCGCTGTTGGCTTTGTTAGATAGGTAAGGATGTTTGGGATATGTATTTGTTCTTCTTCTCTAATTGTATTTTCATAGTCGCAAATGTGTGAACGATTCCCACAACGATGTTAAAACTCCATAATCCCTCACTCATTCTCTGATTGTATTTTCAAAACTCTTGTGTCCGTATGCACAAATGTAGTTCAACCAAAGTTTATGCTAAACTAGGTTTAAGTGACGAGTTATACCACTGTCGGTATGAGCCTTAAACTACGGTTTATCTAAACTACATCTGTGCATACAGACCTTGATGTGCTAAGTCGACATGAACTCTACAGTTGTTAGTCTGCATCAAGGAAGATTATTTGCTTCCTTCACTCATTTCAACCAAGCTTCAGCCCATTTTCATTGTTTTTCTTGTTTATATAGAGAGCTAATATCATACACTGTTATTCGTAGGAAGCTTTCTAGCAATACTGATGCTGGCATACTGTTATTTGTAGGAAGCTCTCTAGGAATACTTATGATATACCAGGGGCAGAAATAATGCCTGCCCGCGGGCCAAAGGCACTTGAAACCATTGTCGGGCATGCAAACTTAATTTCTGGTGTTCCCGTTTGGCCCTCTTGATTTTCAATAGTCCGTTCTGGGTTTTTTGAACTGATAAGAATACATAATTACACACTCGCACTTTTCTGTTATGATTATTACCAAGAAATGTCCCCTTTTACAAGAATCAGCTTGACGTCACCTTGAAAAGGTTGAGCAATTTCTTTTTATTAAAATTTAAATTTGTCAGTGAAATATTTAATTTTCATTAAAAAAAAATAAAAAATAAAAAATTAAGGGCCCTTTGATGTTTAGGATGGCACTCTAGTTGGCTCCCCCGGGGGCC
>JAUTBZ010175910.1:0-10033 GCA_032361785.1 Lepetodrilus galriftensis | reverse complement strand
CTACATGAAAGGACATTATGGCTGACGAAAAAATATACACAAGCGAGTTATTGTGTAGTCACGTGATCAACCCCCCGGTATGTCATTTTGCAAATTTTACAAATTTTGAAGCTAATTGGAGTTAATTTAAAATAAACCACAATTATTGCTCCAACTATCATCTATTGGTGATTAGTAGGTGTTCTTTATTTAAAATATATCATAATCCAAATCGATCACGAACGCGGAAGCGCTACAGTGGGGGGTAGGCGATAATAGGTCCTGGGCGATAATAGGCCCGTAACCAGTACGTGCTTTATATATACTAGGCCTACGTGGAACGTTTTATCCGATCGACCGTCAAAAGTCTTTAGTGTTTCCGTGTTGTCGCAACATTACGTTATAATAATGGACATTAAAGTCTTGAATAGCTTTCGCTGCTGATGGCTTTCGATATTGATTCTGGAAGTTCATGGCCTATCTTCATAATTATGTCACGTTTTTTAACCGATAGTAGGTTTATGATGGCTTGCTTTTTTGAGGGTGATATTACCAGTAAATTTTGAATTACCGTATGTGATTAATGCCAGATTTAATTTCAAGTTAATGTAGGCTATTTCGGGTTTTCAATAGAAGCAGCTATACCAGCAGTCAAACTTTCTCCGGATACAATGCCATAGACATCGATTTTCTGTTTTCTTGGTCTGTTCAATTTCAATCAGCTTACCACGGGACTACTTCTACTTTGCTCAAGGACTGTGAGTCAGCCCCGCGGGTTAGCTGAGTGGGGTTGGAGTTGGGTCACAGGACTTTGAATTACCTATAATAACATATTATACTATCTATCTATATATAATACACTACTCTTACTATATAGATGGATAGTATAATATGTTATTATAAGTAATTCAAAGTCCTGTGGTTGGATATGAAATTTTAAAAAAACAACAACAAAGGTTCCATAACCTTGGGTCCTCCGTGACGTCAGTCACCTTCTATGACGTCAGCCCTATTGTTCAGTAGTAACAGCACATCGTCTGGTGGGCATGATGCCTTCCCAATGCGTGGTTCACCAAATCCCTCGCAAATATATGAAGAGGATACAGAATTTTAGTCTTCCCAGTTCGGCTTGGTCTGCCGTAAACGAGTATATTATTGAACAAATGTGCTGTGGTAAGTATAGTTTAGACAACTAGACAGAACATTTTATTACATTAGCCACAGGCGCTTGTCACAACTAATTATTACGAATTATTGTGACAAGCTTCTGTGCATTGGCCTCTGACCATACACAGGTTCAAATATTAGGCTATAACATTTGTAAGCTGAAATCCTTCTTAGATATGTCTAGCTAGTCGTTTTATTCAATTTGATTTGATTCAATTTGATTTCTTAGTGGACACCAAGGAGATACATTTAAACATCATAATATTAATTGTATTTTAGCGACAACGTTCTTCAGGTATATTGGTGCCAGTTAAACTAAACTAAATTGGTAAATTGATACACAGATGGATGCTCATAGCAATATTTAGGAAGAACTGAAACATATAGACAAATTTGGCATAAAATCGTAGTACATTGACATCTTTCAAGTCACAAAGTAAGCAACATATAGCATGAAGTAATTACATGTATATAGAATATGCAGGAATATCCGTCTGCATTTGAATACATTTAATAGTGTACCATATGAAATAGTGAAAGTTAGTTTTCATTCATTCTTACGCAATGGGACTATGTTCATGCATGTGTATATAATATATAGGCCTATGCATAATAGTAGTCATAGGACATAGGAGTCATTTTTTAAAATTGGAAATGGAAATAAATTGCCTTCAGCGTCGTCGACAAAACATGAACAAAACTTTAACAAAACATGAACAAAACATGAACAAAACTTTAACAGAAACAACTCTGACTTTTTATGCAATTTAGATCTTTTGACAAAGTCAGCAATGCGCATGTCTCGAAAAGAAACAGTTCCGTTTGTTAGCAACCAAGTTATTTTCCAATTTGACTTTCAAATATCAGACGAGTCCTCAAATGTTGCTTTTTCATAATAAACTAACTCAGATTTTGTTCCCGTTCTCCGCCAACATTTCAGATGGGGCAGCTTTCACGCCGGTCAGATTCATCCAGGACGGAGATCGCTACGACTTGGGGTCCGTGATTTGCAAGAAGTTCCAGACCATCTGCGAACTCTTCGGTTTAAAGAAGCCCAAAGCGCGCGCAGTATGCATGCTGGAAGACCTCATCACTTCCGCCGAAGACATCAACTGCGAAACATCCGCCGCCATCAAGAAGCCCCATGACGTACCGATGGATACGAAGGATTGCTACCTGTTCGAGGGATACAGAACGAACAGACGGAAGCGCGTGGTGATAAAACTGGCCAAGTGCAAGCGACAGGTTCTCCGTCGACTGAACCAGGCCAGTGGGCACGTGGTGGATCTCTACTTCTGCTATAGCTGTAAGTTGAAATGTCACGTGGGCATGTAGGGTGTCATGTCAAAATCGTGGCTCTATGTCCTCTTAAAATTAAAATAATTTAAAATAATAGAAAATAATAAAATGTTTGTCATCATCAATATTATCATTACAGTTTATATAGGTCTACATTTGCAATATATGGATTTAGATATAGAAAAGATGTTATTTTTATGCTTTCAGGTGATCATCTGTTTCGTTATATCCTCACAATGATAACCATATACTTGGATGGTATCCGATTCCCATATGATATCCCGCTCCTATTTAACAGATACTCTATTGAACGAAGTTTCGTTAATCACGGTGTCACGGTTATGTACCGCTAAACGAAATCGGATTTAGTTTTTCTCGTTTTCGTTTAAAGGATTCGGTGTGACCGCAGCAATTGTTTTTTCAAATGGCTACAGCGTGGTTCATGATCAGATGCTATACATCCAGGAGCTGAAGGTCTCCGTCGTTTTCGGATTCGGTGTGACCGCAGCTCATGATCAAAGGCCGTTATTTTTGCAGATGGCTACAGCGTGGATTCCCTGTACGTCGTTCAGGAGGTTCTGTACAGCCAGGATCTGAAGATCTCCGTCACGGAGGACGGAACTGTACGTAACTTCCGGAAGAAGATCCGTTGGCCAATCGCCTTCAAGCTGTGCAAGTGGACGATCATACACGACTCCATTCTACAGTACCACCGCGACATCACGGACGATCAGTTCCGGGTCCGGTGGCGTCCCTTTACCAGACAGAACGTGGCACGGATGTCAATAGCGGGCGAGCAAGGGCGTAAGTTGCGCACTAGTGTGCATTCCTTTGTCTTATAGCAGGGGACGGGTGGTAGTGCAATGATAAAACGTTCGACTTCTGAGCCAAAGTCGTAATATAAGTGAAAGAATACTGGACGCGCTCTAAACCAATTTTTTTTTTAAATAATAAAAAATAAAAATCTTATAGCATCCGCAGATTTGTTCAATAAGCTCTCGTAACAATATTTCATATCCACTAAGACTACGTGTGCAGCGTTCTAGTTAAGTCTCTAAGTAGATAAGAGACCTTCGTGAAAAGGGTGACATGGTCCCAAGTGGTCATAAACAGTACTTAGTGGGGCATCTAGAAAATATAGCTTTGTGAAACACTACGAAACTATTGTTACAATAATGCCATGAAAATAAAACCATTCAGTTGCGGGGTTTTTGTGCGTGTGTGGGGTTGTTGTTTTTTTATTATTATAATTGTTTTTGTTTAAATCAATTTGTGGCCTTACTATGCTTTCAGGCGGGTATGGCGAGAACATGATGCGGACTGAGCGGCAACACTACATGAATGTCCCAGCATAGATCACTTCCGGTCGGTCAATATAACTGAATTGTTTAATGTTCTCTTTTGTGTGTATATTATGTGTATTGTTACTGCCTGTGTACCGCTGTATATACCATGCATATACTTCTTAATGAATCTATTTATTTGTGCGTGTGTGTATGTGAGAGAAAGATAGATCAGTAATCCTATGGATTTCCACGATAGTTGTGTTGATACTTTCAGTCGGAATTAATCATGTTTAACATATACATTAGAAAGTAGTATCATAATCACTATATCTATTTTATCAATTACAGTTCATGAATATACATATATATATGTATTCAGTATTAACCCTCTCCATGCTGAAGGCAACCGGAGAATCCCTAAATGGCTGTGCCTGTGTCTAATCCAGCAGGGAGAGGGTGAATTGATTAATTAGTAATCATGTTTAACATTTTGTATTAGCATCATCACGATTACTATTGTATCAATAATTAATATTCAAATACATACACATGTAATTACATCCTTTATTCAGTAATTGGTCAATGGTGGAGTGCAACAAACATCCTAGTACATGGTAGTATGCCTAGTCGGTGTGGTTTTGAGTCTATAGATACCATTAAAGCAGTGAATTTCAGTTAGCTCATGATCTGTAAACAGTGCATAGCGGACCTGCATATAGGCAGACAGTAATATGAACAAAGGAAGACAACTGGTGTTAATGTAAATGCCTGAGTATACCTGAGTATACCTGAGTATACCTGAATAGTTTTCCCATTATATAATACTGTTCTTGCTCAGAGTTCTCGTGGATATTGTAATCTTATGTTTGCATTATGTAATTACTGAGAGAAAAAAAACGTGGATGTTTCATGATTGTCTGTTTTCATTCAAACTAACAAAGTTCCAACTTCCGGTTCCGGGTGCAGCCACACATGCGCACACGGTGCACAACGTTCTATCTCAAGAACACTGTAATTACTGGAATAGGTTCATAATCAATATAAACAAAAACAATTGCACTCTTTAGAACAAAAAAATCCACTCTGAAAAAAAGCTATACCCACATCCACGATCATTCAACACATTTTGATAAATAATTTCAAGGATAAAATAAATTCCTTATTGAAAATGGTGTAAAGACTCGGATGATCTATGCACGGAATGGTGTTCGGTCAAAGGTTACTGCTTCGTCCCACCTAGGATCGGATGATCTATGCACGGGAATGGTGTTCGATCAAAGGTTACTGCTTCGTCCCACCCAGGATCGGATGATCTACGCACGGGAATGGTGTTCGATCAAAGGTTACTGCTTCGTCCCACCCAGGATCGGATGAGGTTGTGAGCAATGGCTTGTCTTGGTGGAAAGAATAAGCCATCCGGATGTTTCCGAGACAGAATCAAGTTGACTTCAGGTTTTGTGAACCATCTCGCATCCTCCAGTTCGTCGTCGTTGTGTAGCTGCAAGTGAAGTGACGGTAAAAGATATACACAAATAATTGGAAATTGGACACATTTCCAAAGAAATGAATGTTCGTCAAAATATGCTTGTACTATTGAAGTCTTATATTGTTCTAACAAACAGGTGGCAATTCCCAGGAATTTCTAATGAGAACAGAAAACGAACAACATTTAAATGTTTAATGAGTGAATACTGTAATATCATGTTCTTGTCACCCAAACTGCAAATGCATGTGCATTTTACATAACACTAGCAACCTTTGAAAATATCCCAAACAGAACAATTACAAACTGAAAATCGTCTACGGCGCAATCTTTTGAGAATCTAACAAATAGAACATTCGTAATTTTTGAGCATATCCCAAACACAACATTAGCAAACTGAAACTCAAACAGAACAATCGCAATTTCAGAGAATCTCCAACCGAACACTCTCAAACTGAGACTGCTACATAACACTCACAAACTGAGACTCTTCAACAGAACACTCCCAATCTTTGAGCATCTCCCAAACAGAACCCTCGCAATATTTGAGCATCTCCCAAACAGAACCCTCCCAATATTTGAGCATATTCCAAGCAGAACCCTCCCAATCTTTGAGCATCTCCCAAACAGAACCTTGCCAATATTTGAGCATATCCCAAACAGAACCCTCCTAATCTTTGAGCATCTCCCAAACAGAACCCTCGAAATATTTGAGCATCTCCCAAGAAGAAAACTCGCAAACTGAGACTGCAGACTAATACGCATAACATTCATAGAACATTCATAATTGTTTACCATGATCTCTCAAACAGATCACTCTCAAACTGAGACAGATACGGAACACTAGCAATCTGACACTCTCCAACAGAACACTCACGTGGATGGCGTCTGTCTTGGCGTGCGTGATACAGCCCAGCATGAGAACTGCAGGGAACGGCCAGGGTTGACTGGAGTGGTACTCCACCCGCCCCACCTGCACCCCACTCTCCTCCTCCACCTCCCGTCTGCACGTGTCCTCGATACTCTCCCCTGACAACAGACATCCGGTACTCTAAGGAGATGTTCTTTTCACCGTAGTTCAGTGCTCAGAGTACTAGTACTCCGGGAACACTGTTTTGTCAAAAGAACAAACCGCACATGTGCAGTACAGCATTCTTTCGACTGACATGGACCACTACAGAACAGGTACACCAGCATGTGCCGTGTGGCCAAGTTGTGGGTAAAAGAGTCTGTTATTGCAACTGAAACAAAGGATCATGCCGATCAAGGTGATCGGCATGATCCTCTGTTTCAGTTGCAATAACAGAGATTCGAACCCGAGTTTATGGATTGCGAGTCCAACGCTCTACCGATTGAGCCAACGGGGTAACCCCGCTGGCCAAGACCAGTAGGAGCATCTTATATCACACCCGGCTACATTCTCCCCCTCCACATGGTGACTCGTCCTCGAGTCACTAATTCAGCCACTACTCAGCCACTAGGGAGCTAGGAATTCTCTGTGTGACAATTCGGCGAGAACATACCACGTTGGACGCGTTTGAAACAGAGGATCATTCCGATAACCATGGGATTCGAACCCGAGTTGCTGGATTGTGAGTCCAACGCTCTACCGAATCATGAGCCAAAGGGGTAACCCCGCTGGCCAAGACCAGTAGGAGCATCTTATATCACACCCGGCTACACAACGTTAACGTTCTTTTAAGCAGCTCTGGTTTCCCATCAGTTTTATGAAAGGGTGCTGAATGCTGATATCTAAATACTTTACCTGGTTCCATAAAGCCAGCCAGACAGGAGAACATCTTTGGAGGGAAAGCTTTCTTCCTTCCTAGCAGACACCTCTCCCCGTCCGCGGACACGACCAGCATGATAAGGGACGGGTCTACCCGGGGGTAGCAGGTGTTGTGAATACCTGTAGACGGCAGAATAACTAGGTAAACATTCGCTGACGTACTAGTTATAATTAGTATGTGTGGTTCGTCCTTGTGAGAATACGTTTTAGGATTATGTACAGTAGTCGAAATTAATTTTTTACATTTTATTGTAGCGAGCGATAATGGAGTTTAACGTCGCTGCGGGAATCTTTCACCCATTTGTGACGATGATTGTCATTGTAGATGTACCAGCACTGCCATAACATATTGATACCAAAAGGTAAAGCTACCCCAAAGGGGCAGGAACATGATACTTTGATCAGACGCTGGACAGAGGAATCGAACAATGCATTACGAATTTACGACAATAAACCACCTACTATGGATAGAGAGAAATATGTGTACATCAGCAGGCTCAGCACACTTTACGCGATGGCGATTAAATAGCGGGTGGAAGACATACGAGTTTCTATGTTTACTTTTTGATAAATACTTCAGAGAAAGCAAGATGTGAGTATACCATATCATCATCCTAGCGACACTAATTAAATATTTTTGATATTTGATTAATTTTCGGTTAAACAATAGGTATTGGAAAACCTTCCGGGTCCGTATACACAAACGTAGTTCAACCACAGTTTAGGCTAAATTATGTTTAAGCGATAAGTTATACTGCTGTCGGTAGGATCCTTAAACTACGGTTTAACTAAACTACGTCTGTGCATTCAGACCAATGTATCCACGAAAGCTATCTTACCTTTTCGACTTCTGCATTCAGTATTATCACAGGTTCGCTTGTAACCGAATTCTTTCGCCGTAGTAGAGCTTCCGCACGTGGAACAGAACGAGTACCTGTCGTGCCATGTTAGAATAGACCGAGCCTCCGCGAATATTCCCGCGTGTCTATCTTCCATCTGCATAGTCAGGGGGAAAGCTTCCCCGAAGGACCCCTCTTTGTGTACAGTCTTGAATTTGTCTTCATCTTCCAGGGAAACATCCACAGCAAACCACGCTGCGGAATCGGGATCCCACGTTTCCAGTCCTAAGAATATCACTAGTGGTTTATTAGCTAAAATCGGTGATAAAAACTTGTAATGAAACAGCCCTAATACGTATGTATTTTTCTTGGTTTTTGAATCGGTCTCTTCTAGAAGGAAGGGATTCAAGGTAGAAAACAGAATAAACTTGGTGTTTTCTTTCGTCATAGCGTGGTCCACCCATTCTGCGTTCTTTCTTTTGTCGGAAGCTCTGTTTAGCGGGTTCAGGGAATAGTAGTTGCGACACTCTGTTTCCGGTGTGGCGACTCCGCGGTCGGACAGAAGTAGAGACACGTCACTGTGGTTCCAGAAGGAAGCAATGTCCAGAGCAGTTTGCCCCGAGGAGTTGAGAATGTTCACGTTGCACCTGTTGGAAAGATAGCGTCATGGAATCAAGCTGTGCCTGAATAATAAAATCAATAATCGATACGAACCATTTTGAGCCTGCAACGGGACCGTGTGGATTATCGGAGGGCGGGGGTGGGTGATGGTTGGTTCACTGTAATAGGAACAACCCACAATAAATTTGAACTATATTTAGCCACTGTGTTTTCTTACAGGGTTTAATGATACTTGCTTGCTCTACCGGTATGTTGTATTGGTAACGGGTATTTCCAAAAGTATTCAAGATTTCCTCATAATAGCTAACCAAGTATATCTTGTACATGTATATGAAATAATAAGACAAATAGGACAATATGGCAATAACTAATAATATGTGAATATAATAATATGCATATTAATAATGCCCCTAACTCGTAGATCATATCACAAGTATGCAGCAAGTATATCTATACTACCGACAGAAAATAAGGGAATGCATAATGGTAACACTTTTAGTATAGGCAAAGTCAAAGTTCCACCGTTAAACAACCCAATAAGACAAGTGCAATGCACGTAAAATATGGTATTGCATATGCATTTTCGCACTTGGGTTGACAATTTCATTACAATTAATTTACTCAGTTTTGAGAAATACCACTTTATGTGTTCGTGTTTTAATGTGTTCCGTATAGGAATATCAGTATCGTTCCCTTATTTTCTGACGGTAGTATATATATACAGTGCACTCTGTCATTACCGGCATCTCCGTACTAGGCAATCTGCGTATATCGGCATAATATAAAAGTCCCGGCAAGAGATAGTGCATTTAACATACTAGTATGTGAGCGTCTGTATTATTCCTTATTCGGCATCACAGAAGAGGATCGGATAAAGAAAACAGTAACACGTGCGTAGCATTGGCAGTAGCAAGATCCTAGTAAAATATAGCCAAGAACCATATTAACAGCATTGTCTTACCCCTTGTCCAAGAGTGTCTTGATGACAGGCAACTGGCCATTTCTAGCAGCAAACATCAGGGCCGTCCATCCTCTCTCGTTCTTGGAATCAATGTCCACAGCGGCTGAGGACAACGTGAACCAGAACGCAGACTTGTAGAATTTCACATGGCATCGTGCCGTCAAAATATGTTTAGCCTAACTGTACGAACGAATGAATGAATTAGTGTTTTACGTTTGATTAATATCTATAGCATTATAGGCCTACCATACCTTTTAGGAGGATAGAGACTTCATCAGTATTGCCCTTGGCGGCATTGTCGAACAACTGTTCCTCATACTGCGTGGCCACACTCCGTGGTTTCACCGCACTGCTATCTCCGCTCATGCTTAAACTAATTATTATTATATAGTAAGTAATAAGTTAGTATATTTTTTTGGGTATATGTTTTCGTTAAATAATGTGTATACGTTAAAGAATGATTATCAATTAGACTACTAGAAAAGTTATATTTAATAGCTGATGACAAGTCATATCAAGTGTATGTGTTATTATGACTGGTGGAAATCCAGCCTAGCACAAGCAGACCAACATTCAGCGCTCTCCAGCTCTATGCTGCGAGACAAATGC
>JAUTBZ010175899.1:0-10035 GCA_032361785.1 Lepetodrilus galriftensis | reverse complement strand
TTGGGTGGATAAATCAAGCGTAATTAGTCTCAGATCGAAATTCGTTTGTCCATTATACAGGTCAATCAACTGTGATAACTACTAGTATTTGGGATTTTTGGATTTTTGCCGTCATACCTACCTCCATTGATCAAGACTTCGTGTACTTCGATATAGCCTGATTTAGACAGGGTGACGTTGGCAATGACTCGGGTAGCCAGGACGGGTCTGTCACAAAACACGTTGTACAGACGAGCGTGGTCTAACACACGAGAGTTGTAAGACCCACCGCAGGTCTCAATCCTGTCTGAAGACGTCTGCAGTGTCACCACCAACTCACTAACTGAATAAGAGGACATAATAATAATAATAATAATAATAATAATAATAATAATAATAATAATAACGGTAATAGTAATAACAGAAATTCAATGGCAATGAAACAGTTCAAAACTTTCACATGGACGTATTTAATTTTGTACTGGGTAGTTATTGGAATACAACTGAATGTTTTTGTGTCTAGCAGATTTGGAATTACGAGCGACCGTCAAAGATTCCACGTGTGGAAGACGGAAGTACGGATTCTGAAATTATTACGAACGGACAGGTGTATTCTGCGGTGCACGCATACAACAGCCATTTCTCAGCCAACTCAGCATCGGGTGACGTGAAACAAGAATACTCGCACTCGGCAAACTCCGGAGATAATCATGCAGGTGGCGCTTACAGTCCGGCAATAGGTGAGTTATGACGTCATGTAGTATTACGTTGCTTTGTGGGTATGTTGTCAATGTGTTTTTGTGTGAACGCATGTTGGATATGCATAGCTTTAAGAATGACACTTATCCGGAACTATGAATGTAAACTGCCTGAAAACAGCATCGTGATTCATTCATAATTAGATGTTTTCATTTCCGGTAGATAGAGAAAATACTAAATTATATTCCTGCATGCGATTACTTTCAATTGTTTAAACTGCACGTTTTCTTTAGTTTTCCTTTCATTTTGATTAGTGTAGTTGTTTAGAATTTTTGTAACGACACCATTTTCAGTTGCTTGAATGTTTGTATTGGATTTCTTCGAGGTACAGTTGCTCAAATAAGCACAGCTCCTCCCGCCGGAAGTGACGCAAAGGCGGGTCACTCCCCTGTTGCTAATGACAACACTATTCAGACGGCCAGTACTCCACCCAGTAGTTATGAAGGTATAAACATTCACCAGATGCTCCATTCTTATTTCTCCTTTGTTTTTCTTAGTAGAATTTTTGTTTTTATTGCATATCGTATTAAGAGAAAACTGCTTGGCAAACGGGCAAGATTAGCACTGAAATGTCCTTCATTGACTGTATTAGTGGGCTATCGTATTGATATAGGCCTAACATAGCTATAGATTCGTCAATAACAGTTTCAAGCTTACAAGACACGAGATACTAATGATATTACAGAGTAGCGTATATGAGACAAACACGAGAGACACGGAGACACGGAAGACGGCCGTAGTCTTCGAATTCCAAACGGTCAAAACCCCAGTGTCTGTAATGTGACTTGTCGTATTCGTGATTAGGTCATGTTCGTATCCCTGGCTATACCATTGGCGTCGAACTGAACAGAAAGACTCGAGGAAGCGGTGCTCCTATGCAATGGTTTAGAAATCTGTCGGAGACGGCTACGGTATAACCATTGGTTCCGTGGTACCGGCGGTCTTGCAGTCTCCGTCGAGTGATGACGGCATTGCATGCGGAGAGATCGTTCTCCTCGTTCACAGCGCCATATATAAACCGGCGCATAAAGAATCAAGTGCATCTAATTGCATTTATTAGTCGCGGGCAAGTTTTGGCAATGCCCAGTGTTTGGATGTACCGAAACATTATTTGATCGAGATGTAAGCAATTACACATGAAAGGATCTTTATTGGCAGCGATAAGAGATAATGCGCGCGTAGACGAGATTCTCGTTGAAAGTCACGCACAAGTTTAACCCGCCATGACAGGAGAGTTTTAAAGGGAGGCAACTCTTGTTTGGACAGAGTGAGGGTGAGGGCATGAGGGTGGGGTGGGGGCCGGGGAAGGGCATTAACTCGAGTCTCTTTGGGAGTACGACAGAATGGTGCATACATATTTAGCAACCAGCATCATCATTCGGGAATAATTAATTAAAGTTTAGAATTGTATCGCCATTATTCTCTTGCAAAGCTACTGGTTTCTGTGGGTGAAGAGCCCGCACACCGGAAACAAAGATATCGTGTTGTGGATTTAACGGTCCTCATTTCGGGTGCAATAGCCAACATTGTGCAAACAAATGTAACATTGTGCAAACAAAAGCGACAAATGTCGCTATCGCCAGTATTGTGTGTTGAGACAATGCGTGAATTAGTTAGCAAACAAATGTTTTTTTCAGTAATGCTATCAACTGAAGTGTCGCTCACTTATGCAGTTTATAAAAGACCGTCTTCATCCGGGTTGCCCAAGCTGTTTTCTCTTACGTTAACCTCCGATACAAAAAGCCGGCTCTTGAACTGTTCTAGCAGTACTACTGCCTTGTCTTATTGGTTGTCCACAGATTTGCTGATTATGCTTTTGAAATTTAACATGTGAAGTTTCCTGTGCCTGTTTCATTCACTCGCCGTAATTCCTGGCACCCGTAGCGACACGAGAGTCGTAACTCAATGACAGTGTTAACGACGTATCGAAATTACGACCCTCGTAGCGCTACGATCGCTCTGTGGAATGGAGGCCTGGAGAGAAAAAGAAAATCCAAATTATAGTCCGTTATGATCAGGCAGACAGACCTCGATTTTTATGCTGATGTTTTATGGTAGTTTTGGGGGCTAAATACTGGCATACGACATATTACTGTTAACATTTGCTGTAACAGGGAATGACGTAATCCTGGATTTAACGTCAGTACTACCTGTACGATGTTCACGTCGTATTATTTGGTACTGCTGGCACTGTACTGGTAGTGTAGCATTATGAAAACTACACAGCCGCAATGGATGTATTATGTAGTCTATGTAGTCAGTAACTGTAGTCTTAGATATCGTAATGTTATAGTAACTGTAACATACTCTTGTGACTGTGTTGTGACTGGCATGATCCCCGCATGGTGTATATCGTCTTACAGCCAGTGTCAACACATCTCATGCCGCCACATCACCAACAAACAACAATAACACGACCACCAACAACAACAACATCAACAACAATAACCCCTCCCCTCCCTCCAAGCCGGGAACCCCAAATCAAACCGGAAGCTCGACATTTACCGAGCTGAAGCCGGTTCCCTCGGTCGCTCCTGTCAGTCAACCCTATCCGCTCCCTCCCATTGGACAGACCTTCTCAAGTAAGCCTATAGCACGTTCGTTACAACCCTTCTCATTGGTTGATATTGTGCACGTTTGTGTTTTGTGTATATATATGAGCACGCCCATTTTTGTTTCATTTTGCATGAGTAATAAGCATGTGTTATGATATGCATATGTGTATATAATATGTATACTTAATATGTATATGTATATATGTGTATATATTAGCTATATATGTATACATACGTATATGTATACATATTATATGTGTATGCATATTATATTATAATGTATATGTATATGCTGTATATATGTACATGTATATACAATGAGTATGTGTATATACATGTATACAATTGTAGGTATGTATATTTATAAAATATGTGTAATATGTATACATTATGCGAGACAAATGCACGGAATTTTGTATTGGGTTTATCATGTTTAGACTTGTTTTTTTCTTCTACTACGGTAATCCCCAAATGATAAAGTTTGTTTTGTTTCTTGCCGGGGATTTCTCATTAAGCCTGCTACTATTTCACTATAGGACACGCATACCACGGCCTGGTCACGCTATGGGCTGATCAGTTCCAACTATTGTAACAAACTTTTCAAACCCTTGTCATTTGTTTATTATCACGCATACAATAGTGAGCCGTTTTGATCCCAGAGTGTAGTCCCATTGAATAACGACCAAGACGAGATTTTGACACCCGTCTCATGTGAAGACAAATCCGTCTTTATCAAAATTGCTAACTTGCCAGGAAATACTTAGTTTGTTACATGATCCGTTCCTACAAGTTATTATCAGATTAGAACCTTTTGAACATTTATATCTGCGTAGTAATCTTCTGTATGCATGGAAACAAGGGTCATCTTAGGGGAAAATATTTAGGTGTGTTTTGTTTTTTAAGTCCGTTTGAAAAAAAATGTATAATGGCATTTATTGATAGTAGTATGCTGTGTCGTTCAGTCGCTTTCATAATGGTATAATTATTTTTGTGGAACGTCTCCTTACCAATAAAATATATATGTTAATGAAATAATTGCGTTTTAAAAGATTTAAAGTCGGTTTTCCCCATGTGAATTATAGATCTTGTGAGTCTGAAGAAGCATTTAGCAGGGGTGGTTATTGATTCGCATTCAAAATGAGTTAAAAATCACGCCTCACGTTACAAGAGATTTAGAAAATCTCCTCTAAGCTTCTCTGTATAACGAACATTGCAATTAATTATTCTTTATAGCCACGATATAGCATTTGCTGGCACGTGTTGTTTAGCTCACCGGGAAGGTTGTCATGTCACGCTGAGGTGTGCAATGTGTTATTATTTCGGCTCCGGTTACTTCCGTATTGGCCATTTCTAATTTTTAGTCAGTTCTAGTTTTAAGTTACGTACAAGTAAAACTAATTCTTGGAACTGTGAATGTATTGTATTAATTATATGGACATAAACATCCATAGAAAATATGCTATTTCCGTATTACTTAGAAGTGGTGTGATATTTCATTCATAGAGTCGTGTTTCCTTTACTTGGGATAGGTTTTATGTTTGGTTAATTCGTGGGAAATAATTTGTTTGATTTACATTACAAATAGTTAATGTCATAGAACTATATTCACTAATTGCCTCGAGGAAGAAGTCGGATATTTTGCAGCTAATCTGTTTACAATCGGTTACAGTTATAATCTGTTACGATTGTTTTACTATGAAAAATAGCAACCAAAAAACGACAACAAATAATCCAAACTCAATTCGCATTTTAGAAATTAATCTGGTTTTTCAAAAGCAGTTTCATATGTTATGGTCTGTTTGCTTATATTTATTATATTGAAGCGCATATTTTAGTAATACCAATCTGGCATTGGAACAATGTTTTTATTTTCCAAAAGCAATACAAGGTAGATGTGATCCATTTGAAAGTTGATATCTACTTCAAATTTTAAATTACTTTCATTATTTTAGATGTAGATGTATAATTACATTATTTTATATTTGAAATTAAAATTGCCAAATCTTACGTATGTTTGTGTATACATTTCTGGCAATCAGACATCTACGTGTATTTTGAAAGGACACTATCAATTTCACATAAAGACAGTACTGTCTTTGTCAATCATGCGCTCGCCTGTGGCAGATGATATGACAGTTAGTCATAGCCATGCATTATTTAGTGGCATAACCACACAAGCATTGTCAATACCCTCGTCAATGGCATAGGTGGAATACACGCCAGTCGCATAGCAAGAGTTGTTCGCTCCACTTCCGTATCAGACGCTCGATCGTATTTGTCTTCGGGAGACCCCCCGCGTAGCTGGTTTCTTTTACTCTTTTTTTTTTTTTCGCTGCTGGTCTCACGAGTAGCATAGCCAATACACTCTTCGGTAATTAGTTAGATAGATGAAAACCTTCTATGCACCAAGAGGCTCAAAATTGAATTGATAATAGATTATTATTTTGTTGTCGTTATTATTATTACTCTAGGTGCAGTCGTTATTGCTTCTTTTTTTTCTTTTGGTTGTTGATAGTTTTATTTGGTTCAAACGTTGGTTAAAGAATGGGTTCAACTATGGCGGATAAATCACATTAATTTGTTACTATTTCTTACTAGTATTTGAACGACAAATAGAATACTAGAATATACGTGAAAATACGACTGATTATGATATGCTTGTATACGATTACATTAAAAAATAATCTTTTTTTTGCACAAATGTTACAGTCGGAGCTCGAGTAATATTTTGCTATTGGTATAATTTCAGAAGTAATATCACATATTCTCTTTTTTGTTCATCTCATCATTGCCATCAATCACCAAACTTTACCACTTTTCTAGTATAGTATTTACTTTCACATGCTACGTATGCACTTTTGAATAAAGCAAATTATAAAAGCATATTCCTGAAAACTTTAAAAACCACGATCATCTTGGTGACCAATTAACGAAGAACTTCTATATTTAATTTCCCCTATATTAAATTTCGGACAGATTGTCACACGTGTAAAAATGGCCGAAGGTTCGTATGTATGTTCTCGCATTGCCCTTCGTACATTCTACAATTCCGCCAGTACACTGGTTTGTAAATAATAATTCAGTAAAGAGTTTTGCATTGTTGTTGTTTTTCCAGCTCCTGCAATAAGCTATAGCACCACAGTCGCACCGACATACCCTGGTCAGACGGCGGTCAACAGTTCCGTACCTTTAGTTCTGCCCCAGGTTCCAGGGGGTCTTTACCAAACAAGCAATGGGCCAGGTAAGTTTGACCACCTCCTTCAATCTCAACAACACACAGGGGCGGGTGGTAGCGCAATGCTAGAACTGTTGGGCTTCGGAACCAACGGCCCATGTTTCAAATTCTGTCCCGGGAGCCTGGCATACAACAATTTCACTGCTTCCACAAATAGTCTCAACAACACACATGAGTGTTTATTTCAATATCCCAGTGAGAACAACACGGTCACCACCTAACTCCTAACTACGCCAAGAGTCTCAACAACATTACTACGACTTCGCTGCTTCCTTCAATAGTCTCAACAGCATTGACAAGACCTACCAATGAAAACTGACATCAGAAACTGTAAACTATTCATACTACACTCTACATAGAATCTGGAGTTCTACATAGAGTAAATAAATATCAGACTGAAAATGTAAATTATCAATTATTCACAATAGATCAGCTTCATAAAACGTATAGAATCTGCCAGATGTTTGATTTATCCAACATGTTGCAAATTCTATGATGAATGAAGCTGCTCTATGTGGTGAATGATGCAGAATTTACATTTTCAATCGCTAACTCTACGTTGAATCTTCAAATTGCAAGTTTTACGAGTTCTGACTTCAGTTTTCATTGGTTGGCCTGAACAACATACACATGACTTTACTGCTTCATTCAAATAGTCTCAACAACATTGACAAGACACGGAATATCCGCTGTACCACCAGCCAACGAGCATGATGTAACAGGCTTTATACGTGTCCATGTTAATGCCACAAACTTCGACATGCCCCTTACACCACAGCACAATAATGCATTGCCATTGCATCTTTGTTATGACCCCAAATAAGTTACACACGACACGGACTATCCATAACAGCCAACGAGCATGATATATCACATCGTTAAAAGTGCCCTGTTAATACTGCAAGCGTCGAGATGTCCACTAGCCAACAGCACAATAATACGTTGTATAATTGATATGCCCGAGAGAAGAAAAAAAGTTAAATCAATTCTATAATTATTAATAACTGTCTGTTTATCATTTTTCACTGATATATATATATGGGGGAGGGTGGGAGGGATGTATTTATGTCGCCAAACATTGAAACGCACGTATTCTTTTCATCATGAGAAGAAATCGTTATTGTCTTGGTATCTAAACAAAACTAATCACCCTTGTTCGTCACAGTCCTTCTTTGAAGCGCCGTGTATAACAAAATTATCCTAATAACCCTTGTCAAGCAATTAGAAGATAACGCAGTTAAAGACTGACGCTCCATGTTAAATTGAACATCTTTCCCTATGCATATAACCGCTCCGTATGAAAGCCTCGGCAGTGCTGCAGCAGCGAATCCGGATGCGTTTCGTGCCTTAATCGCATAACCTTCTACATCACAGGTTCGGTTGCCCGTCAGCAATTAGACGGAATTATGTATTGAATTAGAAGCCCATTGCCGATACTCGCCGGCAAAGGGAGAGAATACCTAAATGAGGCTCAAACATGGAAGGCCTCGGGGATATTGCAGTCCCGAGTTTCAGACCGAGGACAGGCGACCATTGTTCGAACGCCAACGGTTGTGCTATCTCCTTAAATCGGTGGGACGGATGCCCGTGATAGCTATTTGTGAGGCCTCGTTCCGAATTACCATTATCGGCAGCGAGATTATTTGCATGCGATTGTTGTCGACTGTATCAACTAGGCATAATGTCGATGCGCACGTGTTTGCCGCGGCGTGGCGCGCGCATTGCTCCAAGCAACACTATCTTAATAAGCGTTCGAGAGGCGTGTATAGGCAGAGAGAGACAAGTGTCTCGACCTTTGTAACATATGATATTGGATTGACATGAAAAGGACATTCGGTGATGTGAAATGTACACGCTATGTACGTGTACTCAAAATCCAGGTTTTAATGCTTGTTTCAAGTACTTGCTCGCATACAGGGCACAATAGTTTCGCATAGTATAAGCGTGTACAGATACTATATTAGGTTTAATTATGTTCTGATAGTTGGCCGTCAGACGGACTCTCATCAAATCTGCTACCAGCAACAATACTACAAGTACCAATCTTGGGGAAATTTACTAATCACGTGGCCAGACAGTTTTATCAGCATTTGCCTTGTTTTCTGTACGCCATCAAGCAAATTGCTCGCATGCCTTGTAACTGCCCGCCCATCTATTGACGCAGAGGGCAATAAAGTTCGAAGCAGCTATTCTGAATGGGGAACGAGATCTCACGTAATGTCGGTAAATCTCGGCAACGTCTCGCGCGATTCAAAACAGGGGTGCACACCAGCAGGCATCAGGGCTCAGAGCAGGGTCTTGCTAATACAATTACCAGACAATTGGATAAATTGCTTGTAATCATAACTGGGAACGATCCTGTTATTTTGCCGCAGAGGGACTCGCGGGGCGATTCCGATCCCGATTTTACATGATGTATGCCTTTATCGAAACTCTCAAATAGGACGTCAAAGATGCTTCCAATCGTCGGTCTGGCTATTAATTCAGAGTGCTTCTCGTGTCGCGTTACAACCGCCATCATCTCAGTCGATTTAGATCAAATGATGTTGCAGAGCAATTCACTCTAATGCATCCAACTCCCTAGACGCCCCGGCTAGCATCCCGCCTCGTGCCGCCCCGCCCTGCCCAGTCCCGCCCTGTTCGCACCTTGCTTTTACGCTCGCCATCACCCCCAGTAACCGAAGTAATATATTACGTGTAGCATATTGAGATATTTCAATATTGACATTCGGAAGGTAAAGATTCTTGATACTGGTGTGTGTCATTGAAGCCGATGGCGTAGCAATAATTACGCTGGAAGCATGAGTGCTGTTACTTCCGGTTCTGAAATAAGGGAGGGAGTGTGTTTACAAAAGAGAACAGCGCGTGTTTGTGTGCACAATTCGGGTGAGAAATATCGATGCGGATTACCGGGTTGGTTTTCAGCTCGAGCAAATTCATCTGGTATCGGTGTAATCGATACGCTCGTTCTCCAAGAGAAATTGTGTTGAATGAATGTCGTTGAATGCTGTGTGATTCACACGGTCATGATGTAAGATAGATATTACACGAGGATACTATACTTGTCACATGAGAATTCACGAGAGAGGGGGGGGAAAAATCTAGAACAATCCGCAAATGTGATTAGCAGGTCTCGTGAGAGTTCCAACGTCGCTTGTGAACCGTACGGCGTAATGGCGATTACGTCATATTGACTTTTTTTTAAATAACACATTCACTATTTAATTTGAATAGAGTATTCAATAATATAGTTATCTTTTTTAATGTCATTGACAATATTCAATAATAATGATTATAGTTTAACATTTTCAATTGATTATTATTTTAGGGCAAAATGTACGATATGTTCAAAAACTGTCGTCGTCATGATGCAAAATTTTATTTAACTGACCTGCATAACTTCGATATAAGGTGATGGAAATCGGTGAGACAACGACCACAGATTGCTTAATAATATATTAGATACATATGATCGCGTTCTATATGTAGCCTCCCCCTTAGTTATTG
>JAUTBZ010175888.1:0-10035 GCA_032361785.1 Lepetodrilus galriftensis | reverse complement strand
CTGAATAAAATCAAAGTGTTCTATTTCTGCATGTGATCGGGCAACTTAAGTCACCTTCAGCAGGGAGAGGGTTAAAGAGATACGTCTTCAGGTCCTGTTTGATACCAATGGATTGGTGATTATATTGATATTATACATTGGCTGTAATGTTATGTTTATGGACCTCCAGGTATCCGCGACAGTCGGCGGTACATCCACGATCAGGACTGGCACAAGTTAGGCCAGCTACGCTCGTTCAACTTCCTCCACGTGAAGCAGCCGGAAGACAAGTGTGAAACTATCAAGGCCACAAACAGCCTCATTGCCGATGTCTTCAACGTCAAGGCAGTTCTCCATTCTCTCCGACAGCAGAACAAAGTATCATGGTCAGTGTATTCAGTTTGACAGTTTTTTACCAGGTATACTGATGTGGAATATCTCGTACTAATATATGTGGAATATCTCGTACTAATATATGTGGAATATCTCGTACTAATATATGTGGAATATCTCGTACTAATATATGGTCGTACTAATATATGGTCGTACTAATATATGTGGAATATCTCGTACTAATATATGTGGAATATCTCGTACTAATATATGTGGAATATCCACTATGAGATGTACTGGTTTAAATAACATGTTTCCTCGTATTCTCAAGTAGAATTGGACAAGCAGATCTGCAGGCATCACTGTTTGGAGGATTATTTGATTTAAAATTATTTTGTCAACTGATGTGCATTAACTGATGTCAATAGTTTTCATCTGAAGAGCTTGAGATTTTGTTATCAGTTATCACATGGAAATTGAATTTTATGTATTGAAATTTTCTTATATTTTAGTTTTGTACAATGCACTATTTTAGCTCTTACTAAGCCATCATTTGTATAATTTCTAACAGCGATGAGAATCAGCCTGAGATGAAGACCTGGCGCAGAATCTGTGAAGGAAAGAGAAGGAAGACCAGAATTAACTTGGCAAAGACATCAGCGTCAGCAACAGAAGTTAAACCCAAACTTGAAGTCCTACAACCAGAAGACGAATCCAGCTTTCATTCTCCGAAAGTGAAGCAGGAGCCTTTCCCCGAAGAACCCGAAGAACAGCGGGATGACAAACACATGGTCAAGTTCAGCCTGGACAAGAAAAGTCCCGAGGCGACATCTGGCGGTGTGGATGTAAAGGACACTTCCCTGGATCTGACCGACGGCAGCCCTGAGAGGAACTACGATAAAGTCCACGATACGTCCATGGCAGACAACGACAGCGATACGTCTACGATGACGGCGTCAGAGTCGTCGACCGGATACATGAGCTCATTCAACCCTGGCATGCACGGCTTCGAGGACGACATACACTCGGCAGACGTGAAGGAAAGAAGTGGACCTGAGGACAAGGGCTGGAAGATCGAGAGATTGAGTGAAGACGTGAGTTTACTACTTTCTTTAGTGTGTTATCGCCACTACTCATCAATAGCACTTTCATGTTTGTGATCAATTTAGCATACAGTGTAGACTGTTTGGACTTTTAGAGGCCCGCGTTCAAATCTCGTCAAAGGAATCCTGCATCAATGTTTAGTAAAGTGACATTCCTGATGCGATATTGATAAGATGCACCGATTGTAGCATGGCAATGCAGTTACCATCCTTGATCTGGCAGTACCTTCGTCGCAAATGGGTGAAAGATTCCCGCAGCGACGTTAAACTCCATATTCACTCACTCACTCACTGGCAGTACCTGCTTGCAGGGTTACTGCAACATTCAGCGCTACGCGTGGTATGGGTTCCTTTCGTAAACTGACAAGCCGTGATATAAATGAAATAATCTTAAAAGCAGCTCTATACCCCAATGCGTAATGAAAGAGCATGCAGTATCTATGAGGCTGTCGGGTCATATTGGCTGATTTTTTAAAGTAAATATTTTGTTCTTTGTCCATCTCAGCTCCCTGAGGATGATGGATCCGACCCACTGCTGTTTGAGGACTGCGAGCGCAGTCTACTGCTTCACATTGTACGAGTGCAGTCCGACCTAGGCGACAGACTGGACCTCATTGAAGATCAGATAGCAGGTAAAGTCCAAACATTGACTTGCTCAGTTTCACTTGTAACTTAATACAATCCTTCTTGGAGTACAGATTTGTCATTGGGAAGGAAATAACTGTCTTTAACTTTTATGATCCTGCAGTGCCCATTGGACAAATAGAGCAATAAGTTCATGCGTGCTCGTATATTAGAAGGTTGACCAATGTCGGTGAACATTTCCTGGATCAATTTCAAGCACAAATTCATTCGTTAAGTGGTGTTCGACTAAGAGGTTGATCTACATATTAAAACTAGTCAATGGTGTACGTCTCTGAAATTCATCAATGTATATTTTCAAAATATTCTTTTTATTTATTTTATACTTCTGATTTTATGTTTTGTGAGCAAAAATAAAAACTCATGGATAAAGCAAATATAACGAAACTCCTTGCCAACTCTTGGGAATTAATTGTTGGTTAATTAATATTTTTTTTATATATATTTAGACCACTGGTTTTATGTTGTGTGAAGAAGAAAATCATCCAGATATAAAGCAATACCTTTGGAATTTATTTATGATTTCCATGTTTTAGCTCTGGAGAAAGCGGATTCCGACCAGACAGCACCACCAGCAGCTGTTGTCGGCCAGGCAGCCCCCGTCCCGTCTACGTCCAGGCCTGTGCTGGGGGACGTGCCTGTCCTCAAGAAGTCGCTACACTCCCTGGTCCGAGACCTCAACAAAGTCAAGACCATGGCCTCGTATCATTGACATTCTGTTCGGACGACAATGACTTTACGTCCGTCATTGACATCAGTCGACCGTAATGGCATTGTATTACTGACATCTCTTCAGCCGACTGTTATGGAATCATAGTATTGACGTCGGTGGCATCATAGTATTGACATTGGTTGACCGTCATGGCATCTGATACCGACGTAGTGACAAATTATTGATGTCAGTCAACAATGATGAAATATCACTGCCATCTCTTTAGTCGACCTTTATGATGACATGACATCCACTGACATCCCATCATTTGCAAAGTCTGCATGTTTATGTTTAGTCATAGAAGCCATGTTATCTGAAGAGCTTCACAAATTTACTTTTGATATGCTGCGGTCCTCGTCACTTGCTATTTGCTAAACAATTACGACTTCAAACATTGACATTGGTGTATATTCTTTAAAAGAAATATTTGAAATGTTGCCACAATCTGGTTTCATTATTTAGCTCAACGTATGCACTTACATCATAGTGAGATGCTGAAGACTCTGAAGACGGGTAATCCTGAATTTGGTTTAATGATTCTTTGGCAATCATGTGCGACACATGCAATTACATGTTGTATAAATTTGATATGCATACAATAAAATGGTATTTTGCAATTGCTAAACTTGTTTTTGATACTTGTATTACTTGACAGTTATACTACAGAGTGGTAATAGAGTGGGGCATGTGGCAGCACAGTGGTAGAACACTTGGACTTTGGAGTCAAAGATACCAAGTTCAAATCCCACCCAACATCAATGTTTACAAAAGTTACATTTCTGACGCGATATTGATAGGATGTACTATCAGTAAATTGGCAATGTAGATATCATTCTTGGTCTGTCAAGATTCCCACAGCGACGTTAAACTCATTCACTCACTGTCAGTACCAGCCGGTGCTTACAGGTTTACTGCAACATTTAGTGCAACGGCTATTGTGGGTTTCATATGCCCTAGACTGACAACTTGTGATATTACGACTAAACCACAGTTAAAAAAAAATAAGAAAAGATGATCGTGTTGGAAAGGTTATGTGCATTTGATGAGAGTCGATGGCATACTGCAGAGAAGTAATACAGCTGGTACAGTTAACACAGGCTTGGATGTGTCTAACATGGACAATACTGACACCTTGATGCAGAAGTGAGGTGTATTGCAAGGAAATGTTCTGGCACCTTTTTTATTTCACTGGTACATTTATAAACGCACAAAAACTACATGCAACTACATTTAAAGGCATAATATCACAAATATTTACGGTTGTTTTAGACTAGTTCTTCACTACAACTGCAAAATACATTCACTTGACATACATAAAATCATGTTTGTACTTGCAAAGAACTTTCCACCGCCGTTTGGTAGACAAATATCCAATGCAACCCCATGTAGTCTACTGATAGACAACCTGAATATGGTTGTATTGTTATTTTCTTCATTATGTATATACAAGGGGACATAACTCTGTGGTACGACTTAAACATATAATACGCACATGCAACATTTTCTTGTAAATCCTTCATATTTCAGTTGATGCTTCTAAGACAAGATAAATAGCGGAACTTTCACTATATTCATATAAAACATTAATAATTTGATAACTATTGAGTACTGGGGACTAAGTACATCAGTAAATAACAACTTTGTGTGGATAAATTAAGCGTAATTAGTCACAGATCGGAATTTGTTTGTCCATTATACAGGTCAATCAACTGTGATATTTTGCCTTTAAGAATGCAACCAAAAACACCAAGAAGGAGCCAGTTGCTTGGTCATGATTAAGTTACAAATTCTGTGACCGGTTACCATGAAGATATGTTTATACATGTATTGTTATACACAGTGTAAAAACACTTAAAACAGTAAGAACAATCATTCCCAACAAATGGAATTTGATGTTCAGATTTTTTTCTTGATTTGGAAATATACACTACATTTTACCCAATGTAATTGTTTGGTTCAATAGCTACCATGGTTACTAAATTAGGTACTATCTGTCAGTATTGAGAATTTGCATTCCCATGTGAAAGCTGTTTCAAAGCAAACTGCATGTAAAGTGAAGCGCCAGGAAAATACCTGTTTTTTCTTGGTGGATGGTAAACGGCGCTTTGAGTTATCGCCCTGTTTCCCATAATGCAACACATTTGGTCCTTTCCGGTGCAATTTCTTCAGTGAAAACGTCTCGGATGTCACTTTTCAATATTATGGTAAGTAATAGCATTATTTTCTGTGCAGTTCCTGTTGAATTAATGTGTGATATATCGGAAATTAATACCAAGATTGAATGGCAGCTGATGCATGACAAGGGAAACTAGGAAGTAAGAAAATCATGAGCTGTCAAGTGTCGTGTAATGATTCGAATCGCAGGAACTGTCAGACTCAAAGATCCACAGCCGTCAATGGATCGACTTTCAGAGGCACACCCTAACAGTAAACGTGAATATAGGACAGTCAAGGAGACTGCCAGTGGTACTTCATGTCTGTTGAATATGTCTTGCATTTGTGAACTGTTTACATTTCTATTTGGATAAATGATTAGATGGTTCATTTATGTCTCGAATTTATTTATGTTTTTACTTTGGCCCTGTTTATGACCGGGTAGTGATAATGCTTCTCCTAATCAATTAATCATCCTATGAAGGCTATGGGAGCAAACTGCACATCCAACTCAAATCAAATAGCGAATTCAAGCAAAGAGATGTCTTATCTGACTACAGAGGGCCATTTTGATTTATCACATGTACTTTTCGAGGAGAATTTTGAGATTTGCCATTTGGTGTAGTGTTGTCTGCCGCTGGAGTTGGCGGAACAGTTTGATCCCAATAGTCTTCATAGGGTTAGAGTATGTTAGGGTTAGTCGTTCAGCCAACACTGGTAGTACAAAGTAGTGCTACTTTTTGCTTCGGCTTTTGAGCCTGTAGTGTTTGGTAGCAAATAGTAGGAAAACCCAAACGCATGCGTAAACCGATTTCCTGCTATCAAATCATTCAGCCAGCCGCTACATTTAGGGTATTGTAAAGTATAAAAGGTTAGAAGTTCCCACTTGTCCGCCGGCCCGATCCATTTCTCTTAATGTTAAAGGTATCATACGGGCAAGTAGACATTTCATGTTTTGCTATTTATACGAGTACATTTTAAAGTTAAGTTCTAACCCTGATGGTCGGGTAACTGCCTACTCATTCAGACACTAGTTTTGGGTGGCCGGGCAAGTGGGAATGTCTAACACTGCATCATGGTTTGGTTACATGCTCTAACTGGTTACAAATTCTGTGGTTGGTTACCTGAATGATAATTTATACAGGGTACACACAGGTAGTGGCAATTAATCTATGTCTGTTAAAATACAGCTGCTCTTCAATAAACCATTAAAGGTTTTATCAGTATCAATTCATTTTAAGGAATGGGCAGTCATACGATGATCACATTAGACTGCATGTCACTGTGTGCCTGTGGTTGTATACATGTATGAGTTCAAACATTTTATTCATAATGTATAAAATGAATAGATTATAAGTTGTGACAACTTTGCGTGAACTTTTGCATTTTATCTGGAAGTATAAGTATCTTTGATGTCTACACAAGTATATTGGGCAACAAACTACATTTCTCCACGGGTCCTACTGGTTTCCAATATTTAAATATTTTTTCATAGTTCATATTTTTTTTAGCGCAAAATAAAACTTAAAATATTGGAATATTGAAAACCAACTTGCAGTTGTGGGGCATACTGAAAATGTACTTATGAAGTGTAGTCAAAGACTCAAAACCAATGCATAATTTCAGGTAATACTTTTCCACCCCACTGTATCCTATAGGTCAGTTATCTGTGATTGTATGCATTTAAAAATAAAACACAAAATGATGTTTATAACTAAGACTGTTACTAAGAGTGTTCCAACATTACTCAATGTATTCTCTACTGCCTCAGGTTTCTGCTTCTCACTTCTCAGTAAAGTATGGGAGACCTTGCCCTCTTCAACTGGATCCTGGATTTAACATACAGCAGTCTATGTATCTCTATGCACTTAATCTACATATCGTGCATATACCATTGTATACCAGTATCGTACTGTATTGATTTGATTTTATGGCTTGTTGAAGTTCCTTGCTACAGCTGCTCTTTATTACTAATATTAGCTGAAACACGACCTACTTGGTGCAGTCATGTTATTGCTTCCTACTTGTGCAATCTAAACTTGGTGTCATTATGTCATAGCTAATATTGACATAAGAGTGTGTGAGTAATTATTGAGTTTAACGTTGTTGCAGGAATCTTTCACCCATTTGCAACAAAGTCAGCGAGATTATCACGATTACAGGGTTAGAACTTAACTTTAAAACAGACTCACCCGAATAATTATATAAATAACAAAACATGAATTTTTTACTAGCCTGTAGGAGACCACAGGGCTATTTGCACAATCCTCATACGGTATAGTATTACCGGGTAGATATGGCTATGGGAGTAAAATAAAATGGCCTTGTAGTATATAACTTATAAGAGCGCTTTCAGAAACGATACCCTAGTCTACTAGTGTACATTTCCATTCCTGGTTTTACAGACATGGGTACTACAGCAAATGTGAAGATGAAATTAATGTTCAGGAAACAAAATCCCATCAAGAGACTGAGGAGTGAGGTCACTGGTCAAAACTCACGGCTCTGTTTGAGCTTATTGATGCAGATGAATTTGAATTATCATAGTTGATTGATAGAGGATATACATTTATCTCTGCATGGTTTCAGTTTAAGTCACCTCGCCCATCAGCTTATCTAGGTTAACCCTCACACTGCTGAATTAGGCACAGGTACACATCTTTAGGTCATCTCTGGTTGCTTTCAGTTTGGAAAGGGTTAAGTGTGTAACTACAAAATCAATGCAACACAGCTTGTTCTCTTCACCTATCGAAGGAAGTAGTGACAGGACATATCACCTAAAGGTAAACTATTACAGCAAAGAAGTCAATTCAGTTTGATCACAGATAGTGTAATCGTGGTTATAGCATTGTTTAATCTCGTAATCGGTCAGATAAGTTATGCCATATGAAACTATGTCTACTTTACTTTTGTTTTTATTCAGGTAATGTGCAACACCATAATGTTCCATATGTATGTCAATTTTGATTAAAAAAATACAGAAAACATTAATACATTTTTACCATAATTCTTGTTTTATATTTGTATGTTCATTAAAAATATAACATTTTATCATCTAGTTTTGAATTTGAAATTTGCACAATTGGTTGATTTGAAATGTCATAAATGTAAATATTCAGGTGTTATGTTTAAATGAAATATATAATTCCAATAAAATTACTGAGTTCTTTCATATAAATCTGGATTTGCAATAATACATTAATTATTTGTCATTAATTACCTATTTCTCTACTGATAGTTAGGTCAAGAAGTGTTGTCGATTTATTTAATTACTCATCTACCCATCTATCATAGCAACATTGAAGGCCAAGTATAATCATATAATCAAATCAGACAAATAGATTGTGACAATTATGATTACGAAAACTCCCAGGTAGAACGTTAATTAGGCCCAGAGGCGTGATATTCAGTCTATCGATCATCTCATTATTAGGAGGCTTCAACGAGGAGAATGTGCTGATATATGTACCGTGCTAATCTCTTCCTGGTTACATTCATGTTTGTTGACAGTCGTGACAAGACTTATTAGTTGTATGTACATGTGTGTATACATTAGAAGTCAAGTTGATAAAGATAGTGTCGATTACTCATTATGATTGTACAGTTAGTACAGTTCAGATTTTTTTCGTCGCAAATGGGTGAAAGATTCCCGCAGCAACATTAAATTCCATAATCACTCGTTTAGATTATTTAACTTGTTCTAGTTATGAATGCTAATAGTATTACTGTAACTTGGAACTAAATGTTAACGATTATCGATATGGAAAATGTGGTATCAATAAATATTTATACGTGTACGTATGACGAAATAAAGATTCAAATATACTTGTAATACCCCCTTCACATACACAGATTTTTCTTACGAGTCCTTACGGATTGCCAACTCATAGTCAATCGCAAGCATCCGTAAATAACTCGGTGGTATCCTAAATAACTCATAACAACCCAGAAGAACTCGCAGACATCCGTAAAAGGAGAGGCAATTTTTTTACATGTTTGGCAATGGCAATGGTTACAGTTAGCATAGACTCTTTGCTAACCTTACCATTGCCATAAGCCTGAGTCAAGCAAATTGCTCGCTTCGAATAGATGGGACACCTTATTTCTTTGAATTTGCGGGCAAGTAGCTCAAAATGTTTGTTTTTTACAGCATTGATTTCAACGTAAATTGTAAGATAGAACATACTATTTTTATCATCTCTGTATATAGCAACCTTATTTATCCGATATATTATCGATAATTGATCGATAGTTACTTAGCATTTACCGATATGCCATATCCGTATCGATAGCCAGTCCTAATAAGCAGTACTAATTGTGTTTATTTGCATTTAATTTAATTGTTCAGTAATTTCAGTATTGATTGCAATAGTCACACCACATATGTGGCAATAAATAGAAGATAATTAATCACCCATCATGTCAGTAGCACATATTATGGCAGATACCAGTATGTGTACAATACCAGTATGTGTACATGGTCTGACTCTGAGTGTGTACATAGTAACAAGTTAGCAACCCTCATCCTTGGTTAACATTCTTGCTTGATCTGTATCACCAATGGTCCATGAATAGCTCATGACGCTATCGTAGAAAGCAACTCATTCATTCTTTATGTCTTGGACATTGTTAAAGCCCCCTCCCTGCTGGATTAATTAGCTGAGGAGCTCTTTAGGGCATTCTTAGTTGCCTTTAGCATGAATAAGGTTAATTTGTCTCTCTTGAGACCAGAACATTTTAGATCAAAAGACCATACAGCACTGGCACTGAGAGTACACAAAGGACATATATAGATTGTAGGAAATGAGGGACAGTTAGGGGCAGGCTTTGGGGGTCTAGATCTATGGTAGGAAATGAGGGACAGTTAGGGGCAGGCTTTGGGGGTCTAGATTTATTAGTCAGGAGGAATTTCGAGTTCAGGTGGAAATGTTGTACAGACTTTTTTTGACAGTTGATATGAGTTAAGTATAGCCTAAGGTCATAATTTCCGGAGGGTGTGCAAAATTTCGTCCGGTGGCATTTTTGCAAATCCAATATGGCCGCCATCGCTGACCGATATAATTAAAATGGCCCTTACTCAGTCAATATTTGTGCTAGAGATGTGATGTTGGG
>JAUTBZ010175877.1:0-10036 GCA_032361785.1 Lepetodrilus galriftensis | reverse complement strand
TCTCTCTCTCTCTCTCTCTCTCTCTCTCTCTCTCTCTCTCTCTCTCTCTCTCTCTCTCTCTCTCTCTCTCTCTGGACTTGAATATTTTATCTCAAATATGTGTAGGTTTTATATTATTATCGAAAATCATCTTAGCGCAAAAATAATACCTTACTCGTTGTGTTCTCTTTTAAATCAGAGCTTGTATTCAGGAGTATATAGCTTAGTTTGTATTAAAATAAAATGTTAAGGTCAGGTAAGTATGGCCTTCAATGGTTTATCTGTCAGAGTGTTACTATATAACCACCCACTCTCTAAGGCCAGCCTGCTACAACGGTGGACACGCGATGGTATCCAGATGACCTGCAGATAGACAATGTAGGACCATGGTATGTCCCCAGGCCTCCACATCTCTCTGTATGCCACTGGTTGGTTACTAGACCACAACGTCTTCTTCTCAAACACGTTTAGTGGGGTATATGGAGATGATTATTTTATACATAGTGGTGAGAAAAACAACATTGGCGTAACGAGAACGTCATACATGACTTGTTATAGGAAATGTGTGAGCTACGGGTTCAGTTTTTGTTCACTTCTCACCCCTATCTTCTCACCGCCGCCCTGGTCTTATCGCTTCCCCATATTTCCTCTCCTCTCCCTCTCTATCCTTTCCCTCCCTGACCAAACCCTGTCCCCTCCCTCCTCAGCTGACCCCCTGCTCCTCCATGTCATTACCCCACGGATACTCTACCAAGGATACCAGGTCCTAACATAATTAATTGTTTTGTCGTCGCAAATGGGTGAAAGATTCCCGCAGCGACGTTAAACTCCATATTCACTCACTCACTCACCCAGCCCCTAACCTTTCTCTCCACTAATAATGCAGTTATATACATAAATCAAGAACGGTTTACTTTCATATTTGAAAATACATTCAGCATGATCTACTTACGCTGTATATCATTGCTTGTCATAATGTATGTGTATAACTGAGACGAATTTGTCACATATGCGGTATGTACACCTCGAGGCGATTCCTATCAATCAAGGACGTTGTCGCAATGGTTAACCCAGACCCAGTCTCAATACCTGCCGGTATGTGTCCTACCTGAGAGAGAGAGATATATATATAGAGAGAGAGAGAGAAGAGAGAGGAGAGAGAGAGAGAGAGGAGAGAGAAAAAGAGGAGAGAGAGGAGAGAGAATGAGAGAGGAGAGGAGAGAGAGGAGAGAGAAAAAGAGGAGAGAGAGAGAGAGAGAGGGGAGAGAGAATGAGAGGGAGAGAGAGGAGAGATAGAGAATTAGAGAGAGGAGAGATAAAAAGAGGAGAGAGAGAGGAGAGAGAATGAGAGAGGAGAGAGAAACGAGGAGAGAGAGGAGAGAGAGTGGGAGGGAGAGAGAAACGAGGAGAGATAGAGAGAGAGTGGGAGTGAGAGAGGAGAGAGAGAAAAGGAGAGAGAGGAGAGATATAGAGAAAGAGGAGAGGGAAGAGCGAGAGAGAAGGAGAGAGAGAGAGAGAGAGAGAAACAAATATCTGGAGATATGTTCAGATAGCCATTAAGTTTGCTATTAAATTAGTGGATCCCGGATCTATTCCAATAAATATTGCTTTACACAAGTCACAACTATCAGAAACACATACAAAATAACCGGTTAACGTTACATCCAGCATAAGCCGTATTATCTCAAAATGTACAAGTGCTATATTAAACAGGGTATACCCGTGAAACTCAATATACACCCGAATCGTGAGTCAGACTATATATGTATGCTCATTATATTCCAGTTCAAAGGAATTTCCGTAATCGAGATAGGATCAAGTATGAAATATATGGTATTTTAGTCTCTGTATGACACTGTGTGGTTTACAGCCGTCATTATGCCCTCGGTATAAGCATCTCAGTGGTAATCCAATAATACTTATTCTTTTTGTTCACCTTCGAGGTATGTCGCCAGTCCAAGACTGCGTCATTTAGTCAAGGATTCAACTTACGCCAACACCCCGGGATTCTTGAACATGTATTACATTACTTCTATAAGTGCTCAACTCGAGGCTTTGATATATGTAGAATATAGTCTTCACTGCTGTCCGGAGAAGGTAATGCTTTTGGCTAATCCTAACAGACGGCGGTTATTACAATGTATAACTCATGATGCTGTCTGTGAATTCAATGACGTATCGTGCTCAAGAGGTATATTATTATAGTTTTTCTTTCAAGATTTACGAATAGAAGATCTGAGACCTGCGTATTCATTACAGTATATTTACTTCTTACGTTATAATTACTGTACATGAATAAGTATATTTTATGTTTATAATATTCGCTGTAACTTGTCAGGAAGTCGTTGACAGGTGATTTGTTGAAACGAATTAAGCTTATCCAAAACACGGCAGCCAGGATTGCCGCAAAATCTCCGAAATAGTTACACATAACTCAAATACTTCATAACATACATTGGCCATTAGCTTCCGTTAATAGACTACCAATCTACAAGACGAACGTTACCATTGTATCGATGTGACCTACTAGCTCCTAATACACCAGCGACATCACTTAGAGATCTCAGGACAGGCAGTGCGGCATCTGTATGGCTGTGTCAGTCCTAGATATACTTATTATGGAGATACTTTGTTCCTATGTTGTACCATCATTTTTTTAAACAATATTTATGGGAAAAGCTTCCGTTATTCACGATTCGCGAACAGCCAACACATGTTCATGGCTATAGAATAACACGCATGCTCACTTAAGGACATCCTTGCTATTCATCCTTCAAAACCCTTTTACAGTGCCTGTTCACTCTCCAAAACGAGTAATGTATTACCATCTAGCGCTGTTAGCGTGTCATGGTGCCATCCTCGAAGCAACGGCCATAATGTATTTTACTAATATTAAGTAGGCCGGCGTTTCGCGGATGGGTATTGTGCATGGACGCACTTGCGCTATACAAATCTATAATTAGTATGTACTACTACACTATATGTTTTTCAAACGTGTATTTCAATAAGCACAGGTATGCTTAAATATTGCTAAATCCACAAACTTAAATCAATGCATTCATATTTCTCTCCAGTCTACGATCGTTACGATATGTATTCTATGTATGGTATGTTTTACTATACACAAATCAGTTTATCATCTGAGTGTGTAAATATTTGCTGATGTGAAAGATATCTTGAATGTGTCATGTCTGTGCTTATGAAAGCCTCAATCTGACAACAAACAAAGACTATAACAATTCCGGAACGGATGCCATATTTCAGGAATGTCCTGGATCTATTTCCCGATATGTCATTTGTCATGACCCTACCAGACACAGACAGCACGACATTCCCCACTGCTTCAACACACAGCTCAGCTCTCCCCAACAAATTATCCGTTTCATAATCTGGATTATGCTGATCCGGCCGGAGATCTGTTTGTCCTGCCACCTGATCGCAGTACCCCCCATTCAGTGGTCTTCAGTTCTCAAACGCAGAGGTGTATGTTCAGAGGCCACCGTCGTTGATGTCCAAAGAAGCTAAACGAATACGATTGGCGATTGGTATTGGCAAAAGTGTTTATAATACTGAATTGGGTGGCGGAACATTGGCAGTGTTTGATCGTGTCCACGTGCGGGCGGACCCCCGTGAGAAATGACGTGTAATCCGACGAAGATAGATGAGAACAAACATCACCTTGTCTTGGCCCCTTTTCCCAAACCCCACAGTAGCCTAAATTAATTTCAAATAAAGGACAACGCAGCCACATTACGTAACCATAATTACATCGTTATATATAAAAAGGGAAGCTTTCTTCTCGAAGTTTCTGCACATGCGTGTAGAAACACTTACACAAAAGGACCAATAGTATTACTACATTGAAGAAGTCACAGGACTTTGCTTTTGACTCGTGTATATTGGAAATTTGAGTTTGAGGTACGGCAAAGGGTCATACATGGTTGACAATTCTTTAAGCCGTGGCGTTTAGAAGTGCGACATGATTGATTAAACCATTAAATCATTGTAACTGATATGCAGTGTTCTGTGGACACTTACTGTCATGATGCTTATATAGTATTTAATAGAAAGTTAATCCCGTCTTGCTTTCGTTCCCTCCGTGCATAGCGTATGCCTGCCTAGTAACGTGAAGAGGAACACCTACCTACAGAATGCATGTAATAGTTAATGGTTGCACAGTGGTCAATGTACGTTAAATAATAATGACTATTGGCAATGACAATTTCATTGCCATCAAAATTAATGTTCGTGCATGTTATTGGATCATCAGTTGGTACTGTTCATAAAGGTCCCCAATAATATACATTCACGTGCATGTAAATGTCTCGGACAACCCAGGAACCAATTTCGCCGTTTCTTGTTCCATTTAACAGCATACTATTTAGAAAAATATAGGTGTGGAACCTAGAACAGAGGTAAATGAGGTTTAGTTGGTGTACAATCTCAGTCACGAACCTTCCGCACTTTGTATTTACGAGTGTTACAAGAGTACTAAACTAGATCTACCAGGAAGTAATGTTTATGTTATATTGTTACCTGTGTTAGGTGTAAATCCTGTCATGTGTCCCTTACCTACATGTATTTTGTAACAGTTTTATTATTATTTATTATGTTCGTGGTGATATCGTATTTATCGTAGTAGCATTACTGTTAATGACAACAGCCACGGTAGCATCTATAATATATCAAACTACATACTTGAATTGGTGTTTCTGTTTACAATACGATTTTGCATATAAATAACTGTAAATCATTCAAGGATAACGTTATATGACCACAAACCTGGGGTTGTGTATCTAGATATATTTATCCACTCGGTGGGGACTCGCTTGCTTGTCTATATCATGCTGCCCTGTGACGTATCCCTCACATAGCATAGCTATGCATCGTTCTTAGTGTTATATAGTGTTGATGTATTATTTTCTTAATACCTTTGTATATCTTCTCATATTGAATTCCTTACATTTCAACACAGATTTAGAAAACTATTATTGTGTATTTTATGTATATCAATTCTATATTAATGTCTGTAAAGCATTTAATGTGAAACGGAGCTGGTTTAAATATGATTTTATCTTAATATTGATATGCCTGGAGTAACAATAATACATTATATTAAAGCATTCGTCTTATATAGCCATATATTTGTATCTGCTATTGACATTAACATACGTAGGCTATCATGAATTTGAAATATCGATAAACATGTTTATTGTATATATGCATAGACATGCATGCATACTACTAACATTGCGTATCAAACATGCTTTATCTTGCACCAAGAATAACTGTGTAGACAGTAGACACCTACAACGATACTTCCCGTGTCAGCTCTACTGTAGATGATAACGTTGTTTGAACTGGTCCCGTTATTACGAAACAGTTTGAGTACGGTTTCATGCTCAAGCTCAACATTTAGATGAACATATGTGTACAAGACTTGGAGTTGAGCATGAACGTTTCGTATTCTCGATCTTGGTGCCAAGTTGTAGCTCACCTGCGACTAAATGTTCAGTCAACTCTGAGCTACGACAATCTCAGATTTCATAACGTTAAACAGTGGGACAGTCTGATATTAAACAAATATTTACCACTACACCGCTTCACTTTGCCTTGTGTTTAACTCTGCAAATAGGCCATAAAATTATTCGTTTTTTAATACCTGATGTGTGCATTTTGTCGATAGCATCATGTTCTCAATTGAAAATCAACGAGGAAATTATTTTAATAATTATGCTATTAATATTTCCAACCGAAAATCAGTGAGGAAGTTATGTTAATAATTAGGTTATTATATGTTCACAAACAGACGTAATAAAGTGTAAAACATTAAATATGGTATGTACACACCCAAACCGAATGGAAAATAGGTAACAAAATAACAATAACAATAATAATAATAATAATAATAATAATAATAATAATAATAACAATAACAATAATAATAATAATAATAATAATAACAATAATAATAATAATAATAATAATAAATATAATAATAAATATAATAATAATAATAATATAATAATAATAATAATAATAATAATAATAATAAATATAATAATTATAATAATAATTAAAAAAATAAAATAATAATAATAATAATAATAATTAATAATAATAATAATAGGTACTGTAAAAGACTTATATTACACACAGACTTATATTACGCGCTCTACGTGCAAAGGTAACTTGCACGGAATCAAAGTATGCGCAGAAAAGGTCCGCGCGGAAATTGAAGCCCTAAGCTTTGCTCATTGATTGAAGCGTTGACTAACAGTAGAAAACAGTTTAAAAGAAAACACAACACAAGATATAAACTAAGCAATCAGTAATACTAATAATACAGTAATAAGGTAATACAAATACTACTACTACTACCACTACTACTACTACTACTACTACTACTACTACTACTACTACTATTTACATTTTTTTAATAATCGGGGTTCCACTTAGGTTTCAATTTTTAGGAGTCCCGGGGACGCATGGTGATATACTTTTTGCGAATTAGAAAAAAGGCAGTCCCCTATTTTTACTGAATTATTTAGCCAAATAAATACGGTCTGTGTGTGTACATTTTGTGCTGATTGATGATACCCCACGTTGTGTATACATTATTTAACTTTAATAAATAGATCGTGCTTCAAGATGATCCACTGCCTAGTTATCGGAAGAGTTGCTTCTCTTTACCTATGTATAATGCCCTTCGATGCACTGCGGATTTCTGCGGGTACGATGTGGACCCCATTTTTATTTTTGTTATTGATTTGAACAGGGCCTCTGCAAAGAAAATGGCAAGACAGATTTTGTGCTGAGCAAAAAGTTGAAGAACATCGAGTGCAAGTGAGTACCATGAAATTAGACACAGTAAACTTGGGACTTTTAGTTCCAATTTTTGTTCCAGACAATCACTGTGATAGTAGTATGCCTTCAATCTTAAATTTCTATTGACAAATTTACTGAATTATGTTTTTTTTAACGAAACCATGAGATCTACATAGTGTATGACAATGATTTCCTAAGAGCTGGATTACTAAAACTAAAAATACACTTGCTAATATTAATATTTTTCAGTTCAGAGTGTATTTTCTTTTGATGATTATTATTCTTATTATTTTTTTTCTATTATTATTTCTTTTTTAAATATAATTTAAAAAAGATTCCTTCTGCGAAAGAAAAACACTAATTCAATAAGACATGTAGACCTGCCGTACTCTTGCTTTAGACGGACTGTGTACCTGGAGATGGCCTGCAATGGACTGTGCGGGGCGGGGGAGGGTCTCATACAGCCGCCTGACCCCAACAAGAAGTACAGCATGGGGGTAGAGCTAGCGGTGTTTGACAGAGAGGCCTATCATCTGTACCTAGATGTCATGATTCTCTACGAGATGGCCAAGGTTGTCCCACTATTTCAGCGACACTTGCAAAATGTTCTACATGGTCCATATACCGTGCTCCCTCGATATAACGCCCTTCGATGCACCGCAGATTTGGATACAAGTTCATACAATGCAGGGTCCAATGTGGACCCCATTTAAAAAAATAAAATTAAAAAAAGTTTTTTCTTTTTTTTCTCCAATTATATTCGTTGATATAACGCGGGTGGCATGTCATGGACCCCAACTTCAGCGTTATATCGAGCAAGCACTGTACATTATGTTTGCACTTTGTACGTGGATATGTTATGGAATTTTGTGGAAAGTTGTTTATGGCAATTAATTTTTCAATATCTACATCTATCTACTGCGAAATTTAGTTAGTGTCATTAGTAGCTATATTCATTTATTTATTTATTCCACATTAAATTTGGACTACAGCTATATATTAATTCTACTAAAATTAGTATGTGCGACTACAAATCAGCATTCAGTTTCATTTGCAGTGATTTCAATAGGTGCCTGCAACCGGCAAAATTGTCCGTCTATTTCAGAATATTTCCGTCTAATTTTACCGTCTACTTTCAATCTTGCTGATACTACGTTGTAGATGAAAGTATGATTTATGCAGGTCTTTTGCCTCTAACTTTTGCTACTCTGCCACCTACTTTCGATTCTACTGAAACAACTGCATTTGGATAATTTTTACTTTCTTCGGTAAACAGTTCTAAATACTAAAAGGTATCTGTACACAGTTATCTCCCTTGACTTGTGTGCGCAACCCCAAATGTACCTTGCCATAATAGCCATCATACTCATTTGACTACTGATTTAACCCTCTCCCTGCTGGATTAGGCAAAAGCACTGCTCATTAGGGCATCAACGGTTAAAGAGAAGGTTAAAGACGTCTTGCTAGACCGTATTTTACGTGTTTGTTTCAGGAAATACCCGAGAAGAATGAGAGAGGTTATCAGGCTCTATACACAGCTAACAAGATGTTGAATGCATGCGACACATCAGACAGATCAACTTTCTCAAAGTACGAGTCTTTATCATAAATGTCATAAACGTTTTAGTTCATTTTATACAGTGTAGCTAAGCATTTCATGTAAAGCTAAATTTGTCTTTTCTAGAAGTAACACAGCATTATATATGGCTGAACATACTCACATTATTTAAAGAATGTATTTCGTAATTTCAGGTGTCGCGAGATCGCCAAACCATTTTTCAGTCAGAAGAATGGAGACAGTCAGCATACAATCCATGCCATGGGACACGCACACATTGACTCGGGTTAGAGCCGTATGTCACAATGCCTCTATAGTTTAGTGGGTGGGAATGTCTTTAGAAGAACGTCCTACTCAGGAGCCAAATGTTTCCAAATTGAACCTTGCATGAATGCACGCCCACAGCTGTGTTACTGTTAGCTTTCAAGATGGTAATTGTAGGATGCGATGTCTGAAATTCTTGGAAGTTCTGTTGGTTTGTCAGTACCAGCTGATGCTCACAGGTTTTACTCCCAAGTTTGGCAAGTGTCCTTTTATTCAATTCCGCCACCACAATATTAGTGATTTTGTAGTAAAAATGAACAGACACATTCTGTAGCAGGTTTCCTCTTGCCGTAAACTAATTCAGCCACTTCTGAGCCACCAGGGAGCTAGGAATTCTCTGTGGGACAATTCAGCGAGAACAGACCAACAGGAACAACTCGAATAGACGTTGGGCGCCATTGTAACAGAGGATCATGCCGATCACCCTGTGATTCGAACCCGAGTTGCTGGATTGTGAGTCCCAACGCTCTACCGACTGAGCCAAAGGGGTAACCCTGCTGGCCAAGACCAGTAGGAGCATCTTATATCATACCCGGCTATGTTTCAGACTATATGATGTATTTCCTGAATTTCAGCCTGGCTGTGGACATACGCGGAGACTGTTAGGAAGTGTGCCAGGAGTTGGAGCTGTACAATCAAGCTAATGGAGGATTATGATTGGTTCACTTTCACCTGCTCTCAGGTACGCAGAAACAAGGAAACCTGATTTATTGCGCATCCATTCGTATCCCTGTGACAAGTGTTCGAAATTAATAAAATATTAAAGGGCCCATTCTCCATAGGTCCAATGTTAATGAATTTGCAGGTGGTCACACAGATACCTTTAACTTTGAATTTGAACACTTCTGTGACAAGTACTTTACTAATGTTGCTGTTGTCGCATACGGGCGTGATTTAGTTACCAGCATGATTTCTGGGGTCTATAGGTTTTCACAAGCGATGAAATCACTACAATGTTCTCTTGGATAATCTGCCGACTTGATCACTGAACTGCTGTTTGTCGTTGGTATATCGTCAGGCTCAGCAGTTCCAGTGGGTGAAGGACAACTACCCCGGACTGTACGAGAAGATCCGACACTACGTGAAGGCCGGGAGGTTCATACCTGTGGGCGGGTCCTGGGTGGAGATGGTGAGTGGCGGTGTGCTTGTGTGGGGAGAAAAACCTGTGACAACAGTACTACATATATATATGTGTCTGTCTGTGTGTGTGTGTGTGTGTGTGTGTGTGTGTGTGTGTTGTGTGTGTGTGTGTGTGTGTGTGTGTATGTGTGTGTGAGGTGTGTGTGTGTGTGTGTGTGAGTGTGTGTGTGTGTGTGTGTGTGTGTTTGTGTTTGTGTTTGTTTTAAA
>JAUTBZ010175876.1:0-23429 GCA_032361785.1 Lepetodrilus galriftensis | reverse complement strand
GTTCCGTCTGTACCTGCTGCGCCTGTAGCACCATCAGTTCCATTAGTTCCGTCTGTACCGTTAGTTCCGTCTGTACCGTTAGTTCCGTCTGTACCTGCTGCGCCTGTAGCACCATCAGTTCCATTAGTTCCGTCTGTACCGTTAGTTCCGTCTGTACCTGCTGAACCAGTTGCGCCGTCTTGGCCATCAGAACCATTCATTCCGTCTTGACCATCTGTACCGTTAGTTCCTGCTGAACCAGTTGCGCCGTTTTGGCCATCAGTTCCTGCTGAACCAGTCGCGCCGTCGTTACCCATTACACCAGTATCGCCTTGTGCACCTGTAGCTCCGTTAGATCCATTTAGTCCGTTGTTTCCATTAAGACCGTTGTTACCTTGTGAACCAGTTGCGCCAGTTGCGCCGTCACTACCATGACTATGATGATTTTGCGTAGTTGTAGTAGTTGTAGTAGTTGTAGTAGATGTACCATCACCATTATCAACAGTATGTGTTGAAGAGTTACCACCACCTTGAGCATTACCGTTACCCATTGAGTTACCGCCACCCATTGAGTTACCGCCACCCATTGAGTTACCACCACCCATTGAGTTACCGCCACCCATTGAGCTGCTACCACTGTCTGTTGAGTTATTGCCACCTTGATTACTTGCGCCGCCCATTTGACCAAGTAGTTGCATGATTAGAGATAGTACAGCTTGGAACATTTGAGCTTGGTTACCGCTTTGGATACCACCGTTGCCGCCAAATAAACTTCCGAATGCACCCAAGTTATTGTTGCTTGTGCTTGAAACATTAGAGTTGTTACCACGACCATGTAGGTGTGTGTTTCCTTGTCCACCGTGTGTGCGGTGAGAATGGTTTTGATGATGGTTTTGACCACCTGAAATGTAATTCGTCATAATAAAATACCTTAATTTTAAAAATATAAAATCTATAAACACCTGCTAAATCATCCCAATACTTATTCCTACAGCCTTACTCATGCTTCTGTGGAGTTAAATAGTGCAGTGAATTAAGAATAAATATCTATCCCGTGCCTTCGCTCACGTTCTTATATTTCTTATTTCTGCGACTACTAATTTAGTATGGGTTCCTCTTTAGTTTTTATCTGTTCATTAAGAATTTAATAAACTAGGTGATTAAAAAAATACGCACATCCTGTGCGCGTTTATGTTTTAACTTGGGCGTTTAACTAAAACTATTCAGGCTGGGATAAGCGACAATGAACATTCGCTGAACGGTATTTTTACACTGTATTTTGATGTATATATTTCTATTACTTAGACAATAAGAATACAATTAATCTTCTTGTTACCCACCTAAAAACAAATACTTAGGGAGGAGATCCATTAACTCAATGGGTTTGCTTATTTTCTTTTTAAATCAAATAAAAACAACTTTAATTAGCTTTATATAACTTAAATTAAAACGAGTTTACAGCTCGGTAGAGCTTGTTGTTAGCGTGCAGAATTGCAACTAATCAATGACTACTTTGAATCGGATTTGGAATGTTCCTGATGAATTAAAAATATTTTGTGGGTTTACACGTATATGACTGATTACAGCATCTGGGGGAGTTTGAGTATAGACAGCACCATTAACGGAGTAGCTAAAGTTAGATTCATCAGCAACCATACCACTTGACCCTGGTAAAAAAACAAGCGACCCCGTAACAAACTGCGTATTTGATGGAATAACATCTGTAATAACAACCGAGTTATCGTCTGTAACACCTGTACCAGTATTGGTTGCGGTAATGGTGTATTCAACAACCGCACTAGGGATTCGTTTTGGATGAGTGGTGTTAATGCCATCACTAATCACCGCAGATGTTTTTTGCAAACTTATGGCAGGCACTCCTGTTTGCTGTACCAAGCAGACATCATCAATATGCCAGAAATCATAGCTTGCACCACTTCCACCTGTCATTCGTAGACGTATTCTGAAGTTATTATGCTTTGCATTATTGGGCATTGGATATGTTCTGGTAAATATTTGCCCACGTGTTCCGCTACCTGTAAATGTTTCTAGTGCAACCCATGCATTTCCCGAGCTGTAATATTCAACGGCTAAATTTTCATTATTATCAGGCGCTTCACTAAATGCTGAGCTCCCTCGACGCACCCATATCGTTAGCTCTTTAAAGTAATTGCTGGTATTAACGGGGATGCTTGTTGCATTTGCAACTCCTCCATTTATTGATAATGAGTGATTGGTGGATTGAGAGGTGGCGGTGGTTCGCGATATTAGCCCAGGAGTTTCATTAAGCGTCCAATTAGCAAGGTTGTATTCAAAATTATCACAGCGCCCTACTGCAAGAACGGGAGGGGTTGCAGGTATGGGGGGTATACTGCCCGTTGGAGTAAATAGAATATCTTGAGAGTAATCGAGAATATTATTAAAAGAGTGCTGAATAAATTGCTGGTTACTTTCCTGAATACCTATTGTTGCACTACTACCATCACAATTAATACTGGCTGCTGAATAGCGGAAGCGGATAGTGCCATCTTCATAATAGTACAGTTTGAAAAGTACATCCGCCGCTCTGACCAAATCTGGGGGTATTATTCCATGCCACAATGAAGCGTCGGTTTGGCGTTGAACCTATTATGCCGTAGGTAATATTTCCGCCAGAAGAAGGGTTGATATCATCCCAGTATGGCGCTATCAGCTGTGGCGGGGCAGTAATGGGAAGCGTGGAATTATTGTATACAGACCAGCCAGCATCTATAGCCAATCCGCCATTGGAGTTAATATGTACCTGACTTGCATAAAGAGTACTACCGAAGGGGAAGTCAAAACCAATATCTACTGTTTTTGTACTGTCATCACCCGCATTCCATATTGATGCTGGCGATTCTAAGGCTGTTTCTGGAACTAGTGTTTTTATATAGTCGGCAAAAGCATAGGAGCTAGTCAAAAGGAAAACAAGCAACGTCACTATCATTCTTAGGATTCTGGTTTTCATTATTGTTTTATCAGCAAGCATTATAAAGGTGCTAATAGAATAATAGCTTTAATCAGAAGGGTGAAGTTGAGAAGATAAAGTGAACTTAACGAATAAAATACAGGCAGTACTGAGGACATAATCCTCAGTCGCCTAGCTACTAAGCAAAAAACCTATAAGCACGCTATTGAGATGATGCATGGCATTCGGATAACACCACAGCAACATAAGCTTGATGAGGCGCTCATTTTTTATAGTTAAAGAGACAATTCACAACTTTACACATAAAGAAGTTCATGGCTTTCTGGCTACACCTGAATCAATCGCTGCTTGTGCAATAGCTTTTGGTATCGTCTTCCGTAAACGTGAGTCTAAAGGCTTTGGGATTATATAGTCGGCACCAAATGAAAGGGATTCCAGATTATAAGCGTCTAAAACACTCTCAGGTACAGGCTCATGCGCAAGCTTGGCAAGGGCATGTACTGCTGCAATTTCCATTTCACGATTGATAGTTGTCGCGCGTACATCTAAGGCGCCACGAAAAATAAATGGAAAACCAAGAACATTATTGACTTGATTGGGGTAATCACTGCGCCCTGTTGCCATAATAATATCGGGGCGTGTTTCTAGCGCTAATCGAGGTGCAATTTCAGGATTTGGATTTGATAATGCGAAGACAATCGGCTTATCTGCCATTTTCTTAAGAGCATCACAACTAAGTAGATCAGGCCCTGAGACACCGATAAAAATATCTGCATCGGTACAGGCATCTTCCAATGTACGCTGATTTGTTTCTAGCGCAAACTCCTGCTTATATTGATTGATATCTTCTCTGCCACTGTGGATAACGCCCTGTCGATCAATCAAATAAATATTGTCTTTTGCTGCTCCCATATCATTGAGTAAACGCATGGAGGCAATACCTGCCGCGCCTGCACCTAAACAAACTATTTTTGCATCTTCCAGCTTCTTACCTTGAATTTCCAGTGCATTGATAAGTCCAGCGGCAATAATAATCGCGGTGCCGTGTTGATCATCATGAAATACGGGAATATCCAATGATTCTTTTAACCGTCGTTCGATTTCGAAACAAGATGGTGCTGCAATATCTTCGAGGTTGATACCACCAAAAGTATCGGCTATGCGCTCTACCGTTTCTACGAACTCATCAATATCTGATGTATTAACTTCTATATCAAACACATCGATGTCGGCAAATTTTTTGAATAAAACTCCTTTGCCTTCCATAACTGGCTTGCCTGCGAGCGCACCAACATTTCCCAAGCCTAAAACGGCTGTTCCATCGGTAATAACACCCACAAGGTTTGCTTTGGCTGTGTATGTATAAGCGGCTTCTGGATCATGATGAATTTCCATCACGGGCTCTGCTACACCAGGTGTATAAGCTAGAGCAAGATCATGTTGGGTTTCAGTAGGCTTGGTTATTGCTGTTGCAATTTTTCCAGGGCGAGGTTCTGCGTGATATTTAAGCGCATCTTCTTTATAGGTGTATGACATGGTAATCCTGTTTTGGGGTTATTCTACAATTTTAATCAATTGACCAGGACGTGGCTCGCCCTTTGGAAACATACCGTTAAGTAGACGGAGTTTTTCTTTGGCATATTTTTTGATTGCACTGCTTCTAGCAAGCGAAGCATAGGTCATGCCAGGTCGGGCGGTAATGACTCTGATACGTCCAAATGATTTTTTTCCTGTTTTATATCTCAGCCCCTGTATGCGATTGTGATACCCACGATCATTGTCTGGACGAGAGCCTGCTGAGCCAAATTTACGTGCTGCGGTGACTACTTCATGCAGACGCTTATCATTACTAGGATGCGTTGAAAATGTACCATGATAAGTTGGGGGTTGCTTGCCTTGTGAGCGTGCTAGGTATGTACTAAAGTCTTCTTGCGCTTTCAGCACTTCCACAACCTTAATCATATTCTCTGGACGATAACCTACGCGCGCGAGATATTCAGAGCCTAATCTATCGGCTTCTAGCTCATGCTTACGACCATAACCTCGGACAACAGCCGTACTTAGCATATTGATTGATCGTGCATTTTCTTTACCTACTTTATTAATCAGTACAGAGGTGAGAACACTAGTCGCTATATTTCGGGTTTGCTGACGAACACCATGACGCGCTGTCACGTGCCCTATTTCATGCCCAAGAACGCCTGCAAGTTGCGCTTCTGATCCCAGATAAGCCATCAAGCCCGTTGTGATATAGATATAACCACCAGGAAGCGCGAAAGCATTAATACTTGGATCATCAACCACAGTAAAAGTAAACTTTAGATTTCCACGATGGCTGTGCTTGGCAAGTTGCTGACCAATATTATTAACATAAGCTTGAAGCGCGGCATTGTTATAAGGCTTATACCGCTTTAATACTTGCTTATGTTGGCTTCTCCCCATAGATATTTCTTGAGATTCTGACATCAATACAAAGTTATTGTTACCGCTAACAGGGTTTACAGCGCAACTTGAAAATAGCCCAAAAGAGGATATTAATGCAGTTGCCAGAATTAGTTTTTTTAATTTCATATGATCAAACTCCGATTTGTAGCAGCCTGAAGATCAAACAAGCCTTGCACCTGCTATTCCAGTTTAAGGTAGTGTGGGTCTCGAATCCTTATATGTCTTTTCTTTCCATGCTTGTAGAGTATGCCAGTAACTATAATGATTCTTCCTTTTAGATTTGGGGTCTTTAAAACCTTAAAATTCACCAAGTCAGGCTTCTTGATTGTAATATAAATTTTCTTTTCAAGCTCAATAGTTATCTTGTTCTTTCGACGCTTAATCTTTTGTACAGTTCCACGCAAGCGAATATAACCTTTACGGCTAGCCTTTAATGAGGCAGCCTCTTGAATTGAAAATGCAGTTTGTTTCCAGATGTTGAGGCGTTTGCTTTGTGCTTTTTGTTCTGCACTAGCATAACACTGTGTATAACGATTATTAGGTGGAATAACAAGGAATGTAGCCAACCCCTTCTCAAGCATAAATTCTGAGATATTGGTATTGTCAGGGGTAAAAACATGGGCAAGATGTCGCCCGTATTTATCATGACGTTGCTTTCCCATCTGTAATTTAATTTGGTAGTGGGACTTAACAAGTAAGGCTCGAAGTTCCTCGGTTGCCTGACCTGCATAGGCTTCAGCTCTTCTTTTGTGGTGTGAGGTTTCAGGGGTATCTATACCAATAATACGAACTTTGCGCCCATCGGCAAGTTTAAGGGTATCACCATCATAAACCCACTTTACTGTCGCTTTTTCTACCTTTCCAGATGGCGGGCAGGAATATGCATAAGCACAAACAAAAAAGGTACTCGTTAAGAGTACCTTTTTTATCAAGCTTACCAGCATATAGATTATTTTCTGCCGTAACGCTTGTTGAATTTGTCTACCTGACCCACAGACTTGTTAAGGCTCTGCTTGCCTGTGTAAAAGGGGTGAGACTGGCTTGAGATTTCCACTTTAACAAGAGGATACTCATTGCCATCTTCCCATTTAATGGTTTCTTTTGAAGACAGTGTAGAGCGTGTCAAAATTGAAAAATCAGCATTTACGTCTTGAAATACTACATCTTTATAGTTGGGATGAATATCAGCCTTCATGGGAAATTCTCTGTTATCGCTTTGATGAAATTTAAAGAGCGAGGATATTAGCAGAAAAGGATATGGCGATACAAGAAGTAAATTCACCAAATCTGGGATAAACAATAGGTATAGAGAACACAGAGGTTAATCCCATGTTATTTTTGCTATTACTCTGTGTTCTCTATACCTACTGATAACTACTTAGTTACGTAAGTTATATCCATTGACGTACTGACGTCAGTACTGGTTTACATTCGATGAGTATAAATAGTATCCAACATCGATTCTATCTCTTGGCAGTGCGAGCGCACTGTACACAAAAGCGTAGCGAGTATCTATTGCACTACATTATTTAAGGTGATTCTGGCAATGCCACTAACCCATTTTCATGAAGCTGTTTATTATTGTTTGAGAGATACAATAGATTCATAAAGTATCGGCTAGACTTTTTTACGGGATTTTTTCATCACCTGACACTCAAGCTCCCCATCTGCTAGACGCACATGAATAGCATTTCCTTTTGAAACGCTTTTAATAGAATGAATTATTCTCTGCTCTTCATCACGGGCAATGGCATAGCCTCTTTGCAAAGTAGCAAGCGGACTAATGGCATTCAGCCGCACACTGAGTGTTTGTAGGGCCTGCTTCTGCGTGCTTAATCTGCTCTGGATACAATGCTCAAGATTTATTTTTAATATCTGTAGCTTATTGTGCTGTTGCTCATATTGTTTCTGAGGAGAGTTATTAAGCAGGCCTTGCTTCAGTGATTCTAACCTTAGCTTTCGTTGTGCAGATTGGTTCTCGACACTCTTACGTAATCGAATTTCCAACTCATCCAGTCGCTGAGCATGTTGGTGTAAACGTGTTGTGGGGTTTTGTGTATTGAGCGAGTTGTGTAGCCATGTGAGCTTATCCCGCTTACTGGTTAGCATATTCTTAATATGGTTTTTCAAGCGCTGCTGCAAGCCTTTTATATGCTTATCTAGCTCTTGGCTTTCGGGGCTAATAAGCTCGGCTGCCGCAGATGGCGTAGGCGCGCGCTGATCACTAACGAAGTCAGCAATGGTGAAGTCTATTTCATGCCCTACCCCAGTCACAATAGGAATCTCGCTTTGAAAAATAGCGTGGGCAACCACTTCTTCATTAAATGCCCATAAGTCTTCAATAGAACCGCCACCACGCGATAATAAAAGCACATCGCATTTTTTATCATCATTGGCTTGCTGTAGAGCGCTAACAATCTGAGGAGCCGCTTGTGATCCTTGCACTGCTACGGGGTAGATTAAAACAGGAATTTGTGGGCAACGACGTTTAAGCACATGAAGAATATCGCGGATAGCTGCGCCTGTAGGCGATGTAATCACGCCAATACGAAAAGGAAAGACAGGGAGTGATTTTTTATACTCACGCTCAAATAATCTTTGTTCCGCCAGCTTCTTTTTAAGCGCATCATAAGCTTTTTGTAACTCCCCCTCGCCCGCCTCTTCCATTTGTTCAACAATAAGTTGGTATTCACCTCTTGCCTCATAAAGCCCAGCACGCACTTGAATAAGAACTTTAAGCCCATTTTCTGGTTTGCAGCGTGAGCGTAGTGCACGATTACGGAACATCGCACAGCGCACTTGTGCTTTAGCATCTTTTAAGGAGAAATAGAGGTGACCAGAAGAAGGCTTGGCAAGATTAGAAATTTCCCCCTCAATCCAGAGCAAAGGCAAAGCATCCTTTAGGAGCAAGGCAACTTCGGCATTGAGTTCGGATACAGTGAGGATGGTTCGGTCTTGCTGCATGGTTATTGAGGTCTAAATTAAAGGAATATAAAGTTGAAGATTATACAGCAGGCATTAAAAAGGCCAGATTAATCTATCTGGCCTTAGTGTCTATCGTCTCGCTTAAAAAATCAGACTGAAATTAAAGTCTTGGCCCCGCATCCTTGGCCGCTTCTGCTTGCTTCTGTGCATCTTCTGCCTGTTTTAATGCTTTTTTAGCTAGCTTGATTGCTTTATCTGAATCTTTTTCATCTGCAATTTTCTTAAGCATTTTTCCAGTATCTCTCCATTCAAAGCCTAATTCAGCTGCTTTTTTGTTAGCATCTTTAGCAGCTTTCACAATAGATGCTAAATCATCGCCTGCTTGAGCCGCCGATGCTGAAATTGTAAATAAAGTACCAACTAATAATGTCTTAAAATTCATACATATTCCTCCTATAGGTAAGCTTTTGTCGTTATATCAATCATTTTTAGCAGTTTACCCATACAAGGTCAATCTCTATAATAAGCGACTAATTTACAGTATAGGGAAAGATCATGAGAATTTTGGAAGATGCTTTAACGTTTGATGATGTACTCCTCGTACCTGCACATTCAACCGTGTTACCTGCGGAAGTAGATCTAAAAACAAGAATTACTCGTGACATCGCTTTACAAATTCCTCTTGTTTCTGCCGCTATGGATACAGTGACTGAATCAAGGCTCGCTATTGCTATGGCACAGGAAGGTGGCATTGGCGTTATTCATAAGAACATGAGCATTGAGCAACATGCTCGCGAAGTGCAACAAGTAAAGAAGTTTGAAAGCGGTATTATTACTGACCCTATTACCGTTAGCTCTAGCGTTACGGTGAAAGATGTAATGGACTTAACCCATCAGAAGAAGATTTCAGGCGTTCCTGTTGTTGATGGCGATAACCTTGTAGGTATTGTTACCGCACGTGATCTTCGTTTTGAAACTAAAATGGATGCACCGATCACTTCAGTAATGACGCCTAAAGACAAGCTAATAACGGTTAACAAGGGCGCATCTAGAGAGGAAGTAAAGGCTTTGCTTCATAAGCATCGCATTGAGAAAGTGCTGGTCGTTGATGATAACTTTCATTTGTATGGCCTAATCACTGTTAAAGACATTCAAAAATCAACCGACTATCCTCTTGCAAGTAAAGATAGTAGTGGCAGCCTTATAGTCGCTGCTGCTGTTGGCACAGGGCATGGCACAGAAGACCGCGTAGCTGCATTGGTTGAAGCTGGTGTAGATATTATTGTGGTGGATACCGCACACGGTCATTCACAAGGCGTGCTAGATCGTGTGAAATGGGTAAAATCAAATTACCCTGATGTACAAATAATTGGTGGCAATATTGCGACGGGTGCGGCGGCAAAAGATCTTGTAAGCGCTGGCGCTGATGCGGTAAAAGTTGGCATAGGCCCTGGCTCGATCTGCACAACTCGTATGGTTGCTGGCGTGGGTGTTCCTCAGATTACAGCATTAATGAATGTTGCCAAAGCACTAGAGGGAACAGGTGTTCCATTTATTGCTGATGGTGGCATTCGTTTCTCAGGTGATGTTGCTAAAGCACTTGCATCAGGCGCATCTACCGTGATGATGGGTGGCATGTTTGCGGGCACTGATGAGTCCCCTGGTGATGTTGAGATCTATCAAGGGCGTTCTTATAAAGCTTATCGTGGTATGGGATCACTCGCTGCAATGGCAGAAGGTTCAAGCGATCGTTATTTCCAGTCGGAGAATGCAGCAGATAAATTAGTACCCGAAGGTATTGAAGGTCGTGTTTCTTACAAAGGCTCGCTTTCTCCTATTATCCACCAGATATTAGGCGGCTTACGTTCTAGTATGGGATATGTTGGCTGTGCTGATCTTGATGAAATGAAAACTAAAACAGAGTGCGTAAAGATTTCGAGCGCTGGCGTGGTTGAATCTCATGTTCATGATGTCACTATTACCAAAGAAGCGCCTAACTATCGGGTGTAGAGGGAAGTGACTCTGAGTCGGGGCTTAAAGAAGCCTCGGCTTGTAGCATCACCGATTGAACCAGTTGTTTATAGGATTCTTTGTAATCATTTAGGATATTCTGGTAAACCACATTTGTATCAAAGTTGATCGCATCTTCTTGTAATCCTAATGCAAGATCATCAATCCATAGAATTTCATAAATAGGTAGCCACTCACCTTCCGCTTGGAGCGTAATTTCTGGGTTAATAATGTATTGCCCTTCTTCAAGAGGGTAAAATAAAGAGTACGAGTCTATAGACTCACTAAACACATTGTTATTCACAAATATACTCTGAATAAAATTAGCATCATGGTACTCATCAGGTAAAATATTCTCAGGAAAATGGGAAATAGATGCAGCGATATTTTCACCATTAAAAGCAGCATTACTAAACACCATATTCTCTGGCAAAATACGGTAAAATAATGCAATCATAAGGTTAAGGACAAAGAACTCTGGCTGCTTATTTGATAACTTAATCAGTTGATTGTTTATACGAATACTAATAGTTTCAGGCTTGAGTAAATCATAAACATAGGAAAGCTGACGCTGCGCATAGTAGTGATGCAGACACGCTTGTTCCAAAGCAATTTGAAAGGGGTTTAATCCCTTGTTATTAGTTAAAAATGGATCAGCTCCCAGATAGTTTACAAGGGTAATAATACCAGGCTTACCTAGCCATGCTGCGATCATAAGTGGCGTCTGATTAAAAGGACCACGATAATCAATCCCATACTTTTTGATTAGCCTTTTCACGGCAACCCGCTGATCCTGCTGGTACATCATAAAGTACTTTTTCAGCAATGTTTGCATACCGTCATGGGGATTAAGCGCTGGTTTAAAACCGATATTAACTAGAGCATTTCGTGCTTGATGATCTTCATACACAAGTGAATATTCAAAGAGGGCCAGCTTTGCTTTTTTATCATTCTTTTCTAGCGCGGCCATAAAGAGATCACTAATAGCCGCCCCCGCATACACATCCCAATTTGGCACCCCCTGTTTTAAAACATCATCCCTGATTTGTTGTGCTTGATCATTATTGCCCTGAGCCTCAAGACGAGAAAGCTCTTCCTGCCATTCAGTGTCACTTGAGTTGCTATAGTCAATAGAAGATAAGTCATCAGAAGATAGTGATTGAAGGTTCAGTAATTTAAGTAACTGATGATCTTGCTGCTCTTCAATCCAGTACAAGTTTTTTTCTGCCCGTGTAATGGCAACATAAAGAGCATTGATATAAAACTTACAAATTTCTAGTGATTTATCTTTTTTATTTTTATTTCTGGCATATTCAAAATCATGATCTAGTTGATCTATTTGCATATTTTCGCTCAGTGCTTCAAAGCTACTGGCATCATGGCTAATAAAGTTATAGAGGATAATATTCTGATATTCTAGGCCTTTTGCCTCTTGAATAGAAAAAATCAGTGGTGTGACAAATTTTTCCTTAGCCATTGCCTTGTGGTCTTCATGTAAAACAATAACTGCAAAATCCTTTGATGAACCTGTTTTTTCATTCACTTCATTAATCGTTCGTGCATTATCATCCAGCAATAGAATGTCGCCTCTACTGTGTTGACTTGCTGTCATCAAATAATGGCTTTCATGGTCGATAGAACCAAAACGATAGTTTTTTAGCTTAAGTACTTGATTGGCAAGCTCTGTAATTTCAGGAGAGTTTCGATAGTTTGACGTAATAATACGTGTAAGTATCTTAGTGGCATGCTGACTATCTTGATGTAGAAAGAGTGATTTTATTTTTGCCCAAGAGAAGAAATTTGGATGAACAAGCTGGTTAGAATCGCCACAAACCATAAAATTATCAGAGTTAGAAAGGCTTTGTAAGATAAGGGCAATCTGGATATTAGTCATATCCTGAATTTCATCAATCACCACATAATCAAAAGATGGTAATTGCTTGCTTAAATACTCATGACTAATAATATTAATATCGTAATAATGCTTCTCTTTTAGAAACCCCAGATACCTTTCAAATAATGCATAGACTTCTTCCCGATCTTCTGGCAAGAAAATAGTCTGTTTAATACCTAGGTCTAAATACTCTTCCTTGACTAGATAACCAAAAGCAATGCTTGTCCCCGTTATCACGCCGCGAAACTCCTCAAACAGAGCGTGGGTGTTTTTTATAGAGGTCGTATTGATACGATGGGCATGCCATTTTGAGAATGTCTGAAAATCAATGGCACGCATCATAGGAACTTCAATACTATCTAGGAGTTCCTGAAAGGAAAGAAAACTAAGATGCTGTGATGTATTCTGGTAGTTATTGGAATAGTAAAGCTTTCTGGAATGCTTACTTAAATAGGTAGACTGAGTAATATAAAGCACCCTACCCTCCATAAGTTTCATTTTTTCCAACATAAGAATAGATTTACCACTACCCGCTGAACCTGCAATGATAAGAGGGCAATGTAGCGCATAAATTTCTTGCTGACTTGCATCAAAAGAAATCACCTTATCCAGTATGTGAACACGATTACTATCACACGAGATATGCGTGAGCGGTTGTTGCTCTGAATCGGTTTCTGATAATGAGTGAACTGATGGTATACGCTGCTTTTGGATGGTTATGCCACGACGTAAGAATTGAGACTTGGAATAATCATGATTCTTAATATATTCCAGTAGTAAAATCAGAGTTTCTTGTTGGTATTTGTATAAAGAGAATAAAACCCTGTTGGTTCTATCCAAGCGCGCGCTATAGAGGTTAGATTCTAACTTTTTTACATCAGCCGAATAGAAATCACCGGCTTCTAAAAATCCTTGCAACTTGGGGTAACTTTTTATTTCAGTGGTATTGAGGTTATTGTAAAGAAGGATTCGCATAGAGTTGTTTTAACGAGTATTCCAATAATTTGTTGACTACATAACAGCATATCAACCTTTAAATAAATCAAATAGGTGGCATTCCGCGTAATAGTAAAGCCATGGATTTAAGGATGAGTCAACGATTGAGCCTTCATTTTAGAGTAGTCTGCTTTTAAAAATATCTGCTTTAAGTGTTAACCGAATAATCTAATGCTATACATTCATCAGATTATTAAAAATAATTATAAACAATATTACTGCATAAGCTTTTATGTAGAAAAGAACTAAAGCATTCAATAAGGGTTGTTTTTAAACATAAACAATAGTGATGACCAAGATTATAAAAATAATCTGATCGAACCCCCAACATTTCCTTAAGTGTGTATACAGGTATTAATCATCACTATAAGTTAATCTACAAGGGGTTTAAAGCTAGAGTCACATCTAAAATTCAACTTATAAGCCACATAATAACAAAAAATAAAGAGGTGGCATGATGGCCATTAAACTAATAACAAATATACTCAAAAATCTAGCACCCTCTTATTTCATCAGGTTTGCTAAAACAAGCCTATTAACAATACTGATGCTTTTGTGGGCACAACCTGCCCTCGCAGCCTGCCCTGATGAAACCAAAAAGAATACTTTGTGGTATACAGATTACTACCAATATTACGACTATGACAGCCGTAGTGATAATTATAAATCTTCTGGTATTTTTACCATTGAGGCAGGATCAACTGGCGGAAGAAGAACATATAACCCTAACAATGACTACTACGGCGATATAGCTGTCGCTGCAGATGGATATATTTATATTGCCTCTTTAAAAAATGGGGATATTATTAAGTTTTCAAAGGATGGTAGGACACGCATAGGCAGCATTGGAAGGTTAAATGCTGGCAACCTCCCTAATGGACTCGCCTTTGATGAGAATGGCTACTTATACGTGGGCTACTGGGCAGGTGCATACTATCAAGTAAAAGATATCAACAACTTAAATTCATACTCAAAGTGGTTTGATCCCCGCACACTTTTCAATGGCTCTAATGTAGGCTCATCAGGAGATGTTATTTTTGTAGGAGGTAAGGCATACGTATCTATAAATGATAATAACATGAAAGATTACCTTATAGAATTAACACTCTCAAATGCTAATATTGTTAGCAGTAGTAGGATTATTGGGAGGTTGCCAGATGCGTCTTATGGCTTATCAACAGATGGCTTTGGTCGAGTATTTGTAGGTTCAGAAAAAACAGTTAAACAGCTTAATATACCAAGCAACAAATCTTTATATGGACAATATTATACAATTCCTACCCAAATTGTTGCAACCGACACCGCTGCTACAGGAAATATATCAGGGCTAAGTAGTGTCAATGAGTCATTGAGCAATGCTGACTGTAGTGCAACGCTCAGCATCCGTACAACTATCATCAATGATGATGGGGGTAATATCGACATCAACGACATAAACCTAATAACAAATGCAGGTAGCCTAGCCTTTAACAACGCTTCATCCACTGGAGGAGGTATCACATATATATCTGATGCGTTGGAACTCAGTGCAGGCAGCTATGATCTAGAAGCGGGGAGGTATAGTGGCTACAGCTTAGGAGAATGGTCATGTACACATAGCAATGAGACCATAATCAACTATCACAACCCTCAAAATACTGAGATCAGTATTAATATAGCCAAAGGTGATAATGTTGTCTGTAACATCACATACGATGATAGACCCCCTAATAAGTGCTTTGCTATGACTGATAATGCCTCAAAGCTTTATAAGTTTGACTTGGATATAAGTACTGCACCTGTCGTTGTGGATACAAAGAGATTGCTAAATGGTGAAGCTGCAACCTACAGAGCATCAAACAGCTCTATTTATACTTTTAATCAGGATCTTGGTGCACAAGACGAAGATAAGCCCTCTGATCTGTACAAAGTCTCTTTGGATGGAGCCGTCACATTAGTAAAAAAAGCTTTCTTGTCTAAAAAAGCAAATGGGGCTGAATTTGTCCGCTATGTTGATGGCCGTGAACATCTTATTACATTACAGAATAAGAACCATTCAACAATCTCTATTTTTGATGCTACAGATTTAACAACAGCAACACCACTAGAAACCATTACACTACTCACCCCTGATGGCGGAAGTGCTCATATGGATGGTCTAGCAATCAATCCTTTAACAGGAGAAGTATTGGTAAGTGATGATATTGATAGTGGTGGTACAAACTCAAGCACTGACCATTCAAAAATATATTCCGTTAACATGAGTACAGGCACGTTAACCTTGCTAGTAACATTAAAAATCCCAGGAATTGAAACGGAATCACTAGCATTTGATGAGGATGGCTACCTATATACAGAAAATGACAAACTGCGCGACGAAAATGGAAACCTAGTTCAAAATCCACCCTATAACCGCAAGATATTTAGAATAAACTTATCAACAGGTGATCTTACCGCTGTTGAAAATATTGCGACTATTTCTGGTGATATTGAAGGCATGTCGTGTACGGGCAGCAAGGTGTTCACAGCTCCTCCGCCAAGCTTCACAAAAGAATCAACCCCAAATACTGCTGAAGCTGGGAATACCGTATCCTTTACTTATAAAATTAAAAATGACTTAGGGTTGGATTTAAGCCTTGATTTTAATGATGATTTAAGAGCGGTAAATGATTTTATTGGGACAATAGTCAATGAAAGTATTGCTCCAATAACGGGTGTCTATATACCCAATACACTCAGCATTACAAATGCAAATGGGACATCTACCTTTAGTAACAATAACAAGACACTAGCAATTAATCAGTTATCCATTGCAGCTCACACTACAGCAACAATTCAGATTGATATGTTTGTGCCTAACAGCCTTGATGCTGGTAATTATTTCACTCAAGCAGCTCTCCGTAATCTAGTGTATAGCGGGGCTATCAATAACAATAGTAGTACTATTGTATATTCAGATGACCCAACTAGTGCTAACTTCCCTGACCCCACACTATTAACCGTGACATCCATTAATAGCTGTGATGCTTTAACAGGTAATATAAATGCAGGCTTATCACCCGTTAGCAGCCTTACAAACAACGATAAGATATTCCTCGGCTCTACTGATCTCAGCAATAAAGAAGGCCACCTAAAAGCCTTTAATGTAGATGCAGCAGGCGCGGTTACTGGTAATGCTCTATGGGATGTAGCTTCGCTGATGGATGCAACAATACGAAGCACTCATCTTTATGCAAGTGATGACAGCTTTCAAAAGTCAACACTCAGTGGCCTTTCAACCATACTAACGTACCATGATTTTGGGGTAGCTAATACTGGTGCAGTAACGGCTTTAACCACTAGCATTAATAATGCCAAACTTGGTTCACTCTCAGCCGGTAGCCATCTAGCTCTTATCACTAATGAGATGGATACTCTAGGCTATCTTAATGATCCCTATTATCGATCGCATTACACCAGTACTATTGCTTCACGTACCAAACGATTTCTTGCCAGCAGTGATGATGGTTTCTTGTATGCCTTCAATCAGGAAGATGGTGAGCTAGGTTGGGGCTGGATGCCACATAGCTTATTATCTGAATTAAAAGATGGCTCAGCTGCCTTTATAAGCAAGCATTATATGCAGGGCGTTATAGATGTTGTAGACATCAAAGATTCAACAACCTCTTATAAAAGCTATGTGGTAGGAAGTTATCGACAAGGGCTAGGGCATTATATACTTCGCTTAAGTGATGATGAACATAGCAACCTTGATAATGTAGTATGGGAGCAAGATCTTAATGGCCTCAAGACATCATCACCTAATAATGGCAAACCTGAGTATTTCAAAGATGCTTCAGGTACGGCCTATATCGCTTATGTCGCTTCAGATGATAATAGCTCAACACTGTACATTAAAAAGATAACTGATAGCTCAGTAGTCAATACCATTTCTCTTGGCACAGGAGTCATTATAACCTCTACACCTTATATCATGGCATCGCTAGATGGCGGCAATGGCAAAACTATTTTCATTGGAGATAAGGATGGAAATATATATTCAACAAACTTGCTCGATTCTAACGGTGCATTGAATTCAAAAAATACGATCACTAGCGGATTAAACTCGGCAGTATCAACACTTAAACTTAACACCTCTGATACAGGTCCAGTGCTCTTTATTGGTGGCGCGCGCTCATCCAAAAACAATGGTTACTATCTGCGCGCTCAGTCTGCTGGTCGTCTGACAATGTTTAAATATAATAGTGGGAACTGGGAGCGCCAGTGGACTAGCGCTACATCAGGTGCAACGAGGTGGATGAAAGATAATAACAACACTATTGTAGCGGATATCAATGACAATAATGTTATCAGCCTTCAAACTGGTTCAACCATTACTGATAATGCTTATATTGTAGCTGATAGTATTGTGTTACCTGTTATGCATGCTCCAGATCCAAATAGTAATAACTGTGATGGAGCTTCATACTATTATTTTTATAATCTTACAGATGGGCACTTCCCCACCAATACGTTTTATAGTGGAACCACTGCGGTAACAGCAAAGCTAAATCTGGGTGTTGGCAAAACCAGAGCTCTGCACCTCGCCAACCTATTAGGTTCAGACAGTATGCTAGGGCTAGGCATGTCGGATCAGACTAGTGCGGGAGGCACAGGGATCAATACTAGCATTATCATTAAAGATCCTTTTACTGCAGGCATTCGAAGTTGGAGAGAGTTAAGAGATTAAATAATAGCCATTGTTATTTAACCTATTCAATACTTTGACTACATTAATTGATTTAATAATAAGTGGGTGATTCACAATGCAGAGCCACCCACTTTATTAAACCCCCACACATAGCTCACTATTCATTCACTTCCACCCAATTCTTATACAGTTTTATTCATCATATCAACTAACTCGAGTTGTTCAGATCCTCCTTAAGTGTATATACAGGTATAAATCATCATGATGTGATGATAAACAACCCTGCAAAACTAGATAATAACAAAAAAAATAGGCGGATAAGTATTATGATCCCAAAAACGAATATATTTAAAACTGTCAAAAATATAGCTCTCTCCTATGCTAATAAACTAACTAAAACAAGTTTGGCTATAGTATTGGTGTGTACAGGAATACAGCCTGCTTTTGCTATATTTGACCCCATATTGATTGAGGATGATAACTATCATCGAATATGGAAAATTGATGGGGCTAATAACGTTAGCGATCTTATAGGTGCGAAACTAAATATTGCTAATGGCAACGGCCCAAAGCTCGTACATGTTGGTGATTATCCGCAAGGGTATAATATTCAAGATCTTGCCATGGACAACAACGGCGTAATGTGGGCTCTCGCCGCTGGAAACAATCAAAATGGTGCAAAGCCAGGGCACGCCTATATTGGAAAAATAACAATAAAGGCAGGTAAGTACTCTTTTACAAATATTGTGGATTTAGGAAAAACCTATGCTCAAGGTGGAGATGACCACGGCAAAGCCCTCATTTGGGATCCAGACAATAAGTATTTTATCTATGAAGCCAACCCTGTTGCTAAATCGAATGGTGCTCAAGAAACAGTATTGAAAGCTTACGACCCAGCCTCCCAAACTGTTGTTGCAGATCCATGGGGAACAGGTAGAGATGAAATAACTATCACACTCCCAGTAGCTCAAGACTATACATACACGCAAGCATTGGCTTTTTCTCCAGACGGCGAACTCTATGCATCTGTTGGAAACTTGCCAGCCATTATCATAAAATTAGAGCGTGATGCAAACCATCTGTTAACGGGGAAATCAACACTGGTTGGTGCAGCAGGTTTAGACAGAACACTCCAAAACACTGAAGTTATATTTTTTGCTCCTGATGGTAAGTTTTACATTATTGAATCAAATGGAGGTAGTGAAGAAACAAGAGGAAAAATGTATCAGGTTGATCTTTCAACGGGAACTACTACTGAGATTGTTGATCTTGATATTAACCTTAGTGCTACTGTGACAAACCCGCTCGACCGTGGCGGGCGGAGGGACTGGGAGGGAATGCAGTTCTATACGCCTGTTTATGCTGGAAAGAAAAGCTGTCCTATTAAGAACAAAAAGAACACTCTGTGGTATACAGATTATTCAGATTGTGACCCTTCTGGCATCTTTACCATTGAAGCGGGATCAACAGGCGGAAAAAGAACATACACATCTAATGACCTCTATGGAGATATAGCTGTTGCTGCAGATGGCTATATCTATACTGCCTCTATGAATAGTGGAAACATTATTAAGTTTTCAAAGGACGGCAAGAGGAATTTAGGCAGCATAGGAAAGCTGGGCGTTGGCCTCTTTCCTAATGGACTGGCTTTTGATGAAAATGGCTACTTATACGTAGGTTACTCTATGGGTAAATATTATCAGGTAAAAGATATCAATGATTTCAGCTCATACTCAGAATGGTTTGATCCACGTGGTTTTTTTAGTGGTAATAATGTAGGGTCATCAGGAGATATTATTTTTGTAGGGGGTAAGGCTTATGTATCTATCAATGATAATAACTGGATAAACTACCTTATAGAATTAACAGTCTCAAATGATAATATTGTTACTGATAGTAAAATTGTTGGAAAATTACCAAATGCATCTTATGGCTTATCAACAGATGGTTTTGGTCGAGTATTTGTGGCTTCAAAAAGAACAATTAAACAACTTGATATATCAAGCAACAAACCTTCATATGGAAAAAACTATACAATTCCGACCCAAATTATAGCAACGGACAAAGTAGCTTCAGGAGATATTGCAGGGCTGAGTAGCGTCAATGAGTCATTAGGCAATGCAAGCTGTGGTGATGCTCATACAACACTCACTATCAAGGCTAACATCATCAATGATGATGGCGGCAATGCAAGTATTGAAGAGATGAGCCTAAAAGCAAGCTCGCTTAATCTTGTTTTTAACAATGGCACAAATTCAGATAATACTAAAAGATACACAGCTAAGACACTTGACATTCGTACAGGAAATCATAAATTAGAGGCTGGTGAATACACTGGCTACAGCCTTACTGGTTGGTCATGTACGGGGAACTCGAAACTAAGCGTCATTCACCATAATTCTCCTCTAAATACCCAAACAACTATTAATGTTGCCAAAGGCGACCATGTGACTTGTACCATTACATATAATGACTCACCAGCCGAAGTAAACAAATGTTTCGCCATGACTGACAATGTCAAAAAACTATACAAATTTGACCTAGATATAAATACCCCCCCAGTGGTCGTTGATACAACCAAAGCACTAAATGGCGAAGCTGCCACTTATAGGGCAACAGACAATTCTATTTATACATTTCATCAAGACCTTGAAAGCCAAAGTGAAAGGAAACCTTCTGATTTATATAAGATTTCTATGGAGGGAACTGTTTCTCTGGTCAAAAAAGCATTTCTACCTAAAAAAGCCAATGGTGCCGAATTTATCCGTTACAGTGATGGTACTGAAAGGTTTATTACTATACAAAACAAGTACCATTCAACCCTATCTGTTTTCGATGCGACAGACCTAACAAATGCAACACCATTAAAAACCATCAAGCTAATTTTCCCCGATGGTGGAGACGCTCATGTAGATGGCCTAGCCGTCAATCCATTAACAGGAGAAATACTAGTAAGCGATGATTATGAGTTATACAACCCCACAGATCGCGCAGAAATCTACTCTGTCAATATGGAAACAGGGTTATTAAGCCTCGTAACGACACTAGCTATTGTGGGGGTTGATGCAGAAGCACTCGCATTTGCTGAAGATGGAAATCTGTATACCGAAACTGAGTGGGAGGCTCAAGACTCCATTTATAGGAAAAAAATCTTCCAAGTAGATTTATCAACAGGAAAACTAGTAGGCGTTGAAGACCTCTCAAGCTTTCCAGGTGATATTGAAGGCATGTCGTGTACAGGAAGCAAGGTAATCACAACAATACCTCCAAGCTTCACAAAAGAAGCTAGACCAAACACGGCTCAAGCTGGTGATACCGTATCCTTTACCTATGAAATAAAGAACAACCTAGGGTTAGATTTAACACTCGATTTCAAAGACGACTTAAGGATAGTAAACGACTTCTCTGGAACAGTGGTCGACGAAGGCGCCGCCCCTATTAGCGGAACCTATATAGCTAATACATTAAGTATCTTAAACGCTAGTGGAACATCTGCTTTTAGCAATAATAATAAAACACTTGTAATCAATCAATTATCCATTGCAGCCAATGCTACTGCAATGATCCAAATTGATATGATCGTGCCCGCCAGTCTCAATGCAGGCGATTATTTTACTCAGGCTATTCTCAGCGGCCTAGTCTATAGTGGAACCTCCAATACTAATGCCGACGTATATTCAGATGATCCAAATCGTGTTCAATTTCCTGATCCCACCCTATTGACCATCACAGCTATCAATAGCTGCAATGCTTTATCAGGTAACATCAATGCAGGCTTATCACCCGTTAGCAACCTTAAAAGCACCGATAAAATATTCCTTGGCTCAAGCAATCTCACAAATAAGACAGGAGAGTTAAAAGCCTTTACAGTCGATGCTGCGGGTACAGCATCTACAACTTATTCATGGGAAGCCGCTGCCAATATGAATATCTTAAAGAGAACGGCAGGGTTATATACCAGCACATCTAGCCATTCCAAAACAAAATTTAGTAGCAACCCCAGCTTGCTTACCGCTGCTGACTTTGATGTTGCAAGTTCTAGTGACATTACCCCTCTTACCAATGCTATTTATGCCGCCCCCCTTGGTTCATTATCGCCTGGAGGTAATCTGGCTCTCATTACTAACGAAATGGATACCCTGAATTACCTTAATGATGTCAATTACCGCGCACACTACACCAGCAACATTGCTAGCCGCACTAAACGCATTCTTGCCAGTAGTGATGATGGCATTCTGTATGCCTTTAATCAAAGTGATGGTCAACTAGGCTGGGGCTGGATGCCGTATAGTTTACTGCCTGAATTGAAAAATGGCGCCTCTGCCTTCAGGAGTCAGCATTATATGGAAGGGACTATTGATGTCCTTGATATCAAAGACTCAACAACCTATAAAAGCTATATTATCGGTAGCTATCGCCAAGGCCTGGGGCATTATGTGCTTCGCTTGGATAATAGTAGTGATCTTGATGCAGTAGTGTGGGAGCAAGATATTTCCGCTCTAAAAAATACATCACCCAACAATGGTAAGCCTGCCTATTTCAAAGATGCCTCGGGCGTGGCCTATATGGCGTATATTGCCTCCGACAGCAATAGCTCGACACTTTACATTAAAAAGATCACAGATAATTCATCACCTTCTGTAGTTTCCCTAGCCTTTAACTCGAGTGCTAAAGCTACTTCTACACCTTATATCATGCCCTCTTTGGATGGCAGTAATGGTAAGGTTATTTTCCTAGGGGATGAAAATGGAAATATCTATTCAACTAACCTGCTTGACGGCAATGGCGCATTAAATTCAACAGCCACTATCACCAATGGACTACAAGCAGAAGTAGCAGCACTTAATACTTCAAGTAGCAACGCCGTATTATTTATGGGTGGCGCTCGATCCTCTAAAAACAATAGCTTTTACCTGCGTGCCCAGTCTGCTACCCGCTTGACTGTGTTCAAATATAGTAGCGGTAGCTGGGAACGTCAGTGGTCTAGTTATGGATCTGGTTCGGTGAAGTGGAAAAAAGATGCGGGCAATATTATCATTGATAATACAGATACCAATGTTATTGCCCTCCCTAGCAGTGCAACCATTACTGATAATGCCTATATCGTGGCAGACAGCATTGTGCTTCCAGTTATGCATGCCCCAGCGGCTGGCAGTAATGCCTGTGATGGTGGTTCATACTATTACTTCTATAACCTCACTGATGGGCACTACCCCACTGATACTTTCTATAGTGGTACAACTGCATTAACAACAGAGCTAGCACTGGGTACTGGTAAAACAAGAGCACTGCACCTAACTAACCTATTAGGTTCAGACAATATGCTAGGGCTGGGTATGTCAGATCAGACTAGCAATGGAACCACTGGCATCAACGGTAGCATTATTATCAAAGATCCGTTTACTACGGGTATTCGAAGTTGGAGAGAGTTAAGAGATTAAAAAGAACAGCCGTCGTTAAAACTACCCCGCCGCAAGCGGACGGGGTATCGTCACTAATTTTGTCACGCTATAAGTCGGTACTGACTGAATTAGAAAGTGGACATGATCATCATCCGTCCC
>JAUTBZ010175865.1:0-10037 GCA_032361785.1 Lepetodrilus galriftensis | reverse complement strand
AACTATTACTTATTAACTCCCAGATATATGTCTACATTTACTCTCACGTGGAGAGAGCCGCCTTTAGTAAACTAAATGTATCAGACTATACCAAAGCAGGATTATGTTCGATGTAAATGTTGTAAATGTGCATTAAATGTTCAAAATGTATTCATGTAAATATTGTATTTGTTTTATTTTTTTATGTTGTCATTATCATGGTTACGTCACATGTGATGTTTTTTATGAGAATAAACTCTGTTCTGTTCTGTTCTGTTCTGTTCTGTTCTGTTCTGTTCTGACTTGCTCTGTTCTGGCAATGAAAACAAAATGTGCAACCTAGCTGTGGATTACTGTGATATATTGCTGTAAGTTGGTCTACTTCAATCGCCATTCACGTTAAATCTGAAGGGGAAACCCTATGATAAGGGGATACGCTACGTGGATGGGGAAACCAAGGGAATACGCTACGTGGACGGGGAAACCCTACACTATGACAAGAGAATACGCTACGTCGACATCAACATCCGGTTGGGGAACATGTTCATTTGCATGGACTGGCTCCTTACTGTAATGTGTGATTTATACCAGTATCACGGCAAGTGAACATACATCCAGGTAACACGGCAAGTGAACATATACATCTAGGTAACACGGCAAGTGAACATACATCTAGGTAACACGGCAAGTGAACATACATCTAGATAAGACTGAATTGCAACAATAGTGTAAGCAGATTTAATTAAATTATTAAATCCTAGTTTCAAATAATATTGCATTCAAACGAGTAAACTATTTATTCAACAGATAGCTATAGTAATCGACATATACTACTCACAATTTGCTAAGGATCGTACCATTTTTTGTAGGAAAATAGTATTCAATGACCCCCATATTGATGTAATATAATATATAATACCACCCTAATAGTGATCCCTATTGAGTAGTATACATTGCTCAGTAGATATGCCATATGTATATTAAAGCAACTAGCCAACTACCCGTTTGAACATAATGTCGATGACTAGATAACGATAACATCAGCCTATTGTGTAATTGGACATTGCCCCTCTCGTATCTTGTAACCTGATCGCTGATTGGATTACGACGTGTACCCTGATCGCTGATTGGATGATGACTGTCTCCTTGATTGCTGATTGGATGTCGGGCACCTGGTCACACATACTTTCTCCTGCAACTTGTCAGGTGGTTTATTGATCGAGAGGCGTTGACACAGGGTAGGTAGATGTGCGACACTTACTAGTATCACGTAATATCATATTCATTTCTATGCCGCAGATAAAAGAGGAAGGGAAATTTAAACTATTCAAAATGGGATGGAATTTCCTTCATGTAGGCTATACATGCAATAATATTACAAAATATTGATATCTTGAATGTTCTTGAAACGTCGATATGACAATGGCGGCAGTCTTACTTCTTCAGCATCAGCCGTGACATTGGGGGCTGTATTGTGTTACACATGGATGTGCCGGATTAACCTCCCGCACTAAGCAACAATCACGTGATTACCGGGACTTTGGAAATACTGAATTTCCAATCTCAAATCTATATGACAAGCAGAAAACATTGGCATCCAGTATTGTGCGATAGCATGAATTATATCTGATTACGGTAATTTAATGACAACTTGTGTTAATTTCAGACAATGGAACTTTATAGCTAACAGCATGAAGCCATGGACAGACAAATGAACAGTTCAACTAATTAATTAAGAGAGTCGTCAAGTTCATTTCCGGAAATGGCGGAAGGGGTAAGGAGTGAGATAAGTCTACATTTCTGCAAAAGGCAGGCCAGTGTTTTTGATTTTCATAGTCCAAGTAATTTTAAATACAACGGTCTTTCTCAACAAGTGCTCAAATCGCTTTTATTAAACAACATACATATGTTGCGTAATTAAACAAAATACAATTAAAACAACCGAGGTGCTGCATAAGTGTGCACTATTTAGAACACAATATTTATCATATTTGATTAATTTAACCTTTTTATATAATCATGCACTTACCTGAGTGATGCTTTGGTTCAAGGTATTCAACATAGCCTACATGTATATCCGATTGAAATGATCGATGAGCTTTGCACTTTAGTGTACGTGTTGAATCATAGTCTGTTTTGCTACTTGTAATTGATAAAACAAATTCAGACTATCGACATGGTAGTTGTAGACAATGTAGATCCTAATTAAAAATAATATGTTCACGGCAGACGATATTACAACAGTGGCCTGACGAGTTCTAGAACAGTACATATATTGTGTTCTCATAGTTTATACTAGCTGATCGACACGGGCATATCTCCAGGTTTTTTATATTAAAGAATTAACCAAGAAATAGATTAAATATATAGATACCCTGTTTGTTACTCGATTCAACTGATTAATTACTGATAAAGTTTGGCCGAAAACACGTCTTCTGAATTTAGCAACCGTCTGACTTTATAATGGCACAGGCAACAGGCCCATAACTCTTCCGCCATTTTGTTATAAGTAGAGACAAGACGCACTGGTTGATTCGTAAGTGGCAGATGCCTCAGATCCAGAGGGCCTATTCTCGAAACGTACTTACAAAGTTCGTAGCCATACTATAAGAATCGTTAAGATTGTCTTACGAACGTTTCGAGAATAGGCCCCCAGATCCCGACATATATTCTAACAACTACACGGAGTTGAATGGAGGTACTGAAATTCTACGAGCTATTGGTAGAGAATGGTATTACAGATGTACACCTGTATGTTTCAAGGGTCGAGGGTGGTAGAGAATGGTATTACAGATGTACACCTGTATGTTTCAGGGTCGAGGGTGGTAGAGAATGGTATTACAGATGTACACCTGTGTGTTTCAGGGTCGAGGGTTGTAGAGAATGGTATTACAGATGTACACCTGTATGTTTCAGGGTCAACTGAGAGATACTGTTGAGGAATACCTGACATGTTCCATGTGTCAAGACATCTTCACTGACCCCGCCACTCTCCAGTGTGGACACACCTTCTGCAGGGCGTGTCTGACTAACTTCACCAAGACCAAGCCAGATGCAGTCAGAGACAAGATCATACCCTGCGTCTTAGGATGTGAAGGGACAACGGTTCCAGAGCCTTCTCACCCAGTGGAAGAATGGTCCGCACAAATGAAGCCGCATTTCATCGTAAACGGGTTGATGGAACAGTTTAATTCTGAGAAAGGTTTGTTTATGGTTATTTATATTTGCCCAAAGCTAGTAACAGATAACCTGAGATACACACTATACAGACCTATACATGAACCATATTCTACTGTTGATGAAAACTGTAAGCAATCACCAGTCATCTGTTAATCCTCTCCATGCTGGAGGCAACAGGGAATTCCATAAAGAGCTGAGCCTATGTCTAATCCAGCATGGAAAGGGTTAAATAGACAAAACTATGTAAAATAGTATAAAGGATAAGGTTTTGGATAAATGTATAACATAATTAGTTAAATATGTCACCAACTTCCCTATTTTTTAAACTGGTGTATAGAGCCACTTCAAAGATTCTTTCGCTTCTATCACGGCTTGTCAGTTTATGGCAGGAGGAAGCCTGCAACATCCATAGGGCTGAATGTTGCAGTGCACCTGCTAGCACCGGCTGATACTGATACTGTATTGCCACAGTGCAGTCCGCATCCTCTCGTCAGAAAGATAACCTCCACGAACATTGATGCCAGGGTTGTTGCCGCTGAAGTCCAAACGTTATACCATTGCGCTACAACCCCATAACCATAATCTTAACCCTAACCGTAATCCTAACCTTAATACTAACCCTTTAGATATTACTTCCTATAGTAAATACATATATAGATTCTAATTTTAGTTGTATTTTTTTACAGAATTGCTTGGTACGACAAAACGAAGAAAACAGAAATATGCCAGGTGCCCTGCCCACAGGGAAGATCTGAAGCTGATCTGCGAAGCTTGTAAGAAGGCCGTTTGCAACACATGTTGTAGTGTAGACCACAGACAATGTAAGTCTATCCTGTTAATGCAGGCACAGTTTGAGGCAATGAAGACATATCTGGTCGACCACATGCCCAAACTAGAAGAGAACGTTGAACATGACGGGGTATCAATAGTAACGATGCAATCCACTGTGGATAGCATTAAAGGTTCTCAGAGAAATGTCACATCCACCATTGAAAAACACTTTCAGAAACTTATTGATCAGATAAGAAAACGAGAAGCGGTTTTGTTGAGCAAACTAGAAACTATTTGTAAAAGTCAAATTCATGATCTTCAAGAAAAGATTCAGTTGAAAGAAATCAACGTACAAATGACACAACAACGACTTCAATTCATAAAACAAACTGTGAAATCTGATTCCTTGATCGACACGTGCGATATGTACTTGTCACTTGTGTCTGATGACGAAGATATTGACAGGGTCAGAGGTCAACCAGCACGTGATCTTGTGTTAGAGGTCATATTCAGTCACAACACAGTTTCTCTCGTGGAAATTCTAAATCGTCTGAACTTTGGTGAACTTAAAACAATTTATGAACGTATGGACAGTGACAACCAGGAACCATGTCTCCATGACGTCACAGTGCTTGTTGTTGATGGAGGAGAGACGCTGGTTGTAACAGACTCCAAAAACAACTGTGTGAAATCCTTCTTCACGAGAAACAAGCGGACAGAACACAGCAAACTTCCCCTGGATGACTGGCCATGGTGTATCTCCCAGTACAAGGACAACCAGGTGTTGGTTACTTTGCCTGGCTCTAAGCAGATTGTCCGAGTGTCCGTCCGTCCACAGCTGGTGCTGCTCTCCGTCATCAACACAAGTAAGAACTACGTCAGTCTGGCTGTTCTCAGTTCCTCATCACTAGCAGCAGGTGGTGGGCGGTCCTCGTGTGTTGACATACTGGACATGGAGGGGAGAGTGATGAGATCTATAGTCACACACAACAACACGCCACTGTTTACCTACCCCTTCTACATCTGTGTCCACCCCGAGGGTCATCTACTTGTGTCGGACTGGGGTGAGAACTCTGTGATATGTGTGACGTCACAGGGACAAGTTGTGTGGAAATACACCCCTACCGGAGACAGAGCACTCGGTGGCCCCCAGGGTATCACAACTACCCCCACAGGAGATGTCCTGCTTGTAGACAACAGCTCTAACAAGATTATACAACTGTCAGGGTCAGGACAGTTTGTGAGAGAGATTCTCACATCACAGGACGGTATCAATAAGCCCTGGGGACTATATCTGAACAAACACAACTCACTGTTTGTGTGTGACGGCAATGGACAGGTGAAACAATTTAAACTTTCAACATAAATATCTCACCTGTTCCAATGTCAGTTGTCACTTTCCTCATTCTATGTAAAAGTTGTGTACATTTTATGTGAAGTCAATGAATGTGTTCATAGCATATTTGTCTTGATTACATTACTAATATTTGCCCGTATTTATGTATATCTTTTTGCTGAATATTTTCAAACATATAAACAACCCAGTTTAAAGGTGCACTGGCGCCATGTACTCGTCTTTGATTGACATGTTTATAAACATCGATGCACGTGCAGATATGTACAAGAAATGGTTTTCTAGAATGCACTTGTTTTCAGTTGGTTTGTGTTTTTACTGTGTATTGTGAACTTTTAATAAACTATTCTTCGATTGTTATTGTTCATTGTACCAATAAGCTAATAATCATCTAATTTAATAAAGAAATATACTGTAATTACATTCCGTCAACAAAGATAAATATAAATACCTGGCCCCAGAACTCAACATCTGTACATTCCGTTTCTATATAAGAAAATGTCTGCTTTTGCAGTAGACATACATGTAGGCTAATGCAATAAATTATTGTAGTAGTGCGGTATAAACTATCTCCATTCACCATCAATAATTCAAGTGTATTGTAGTAGCGGATCCGGGGGGTGGGGAGGGTCTGCCTAAAGAAGAGATCTTACACACACACACACACACACACACACACTCACACTCACACATGTGTTGCTATTGTTTGCTTTAATATATTATATATATAATAAAGCGAGAGAACGGTATGATCAACATTGCCCGCTTGAAAACTACTAGAGTAAAGTCCTGGGACTTCGGACACTTTTCAGGGGTGGTCCTGTTTATTGCCAATATAAGACATGTGTCAACCTATCAATGGCAAATAACTATTGGCTACTGATGCGACACCATTTGTAACACAAACTATCATCGTCTTTTGCAAAAGGTTGTAAGATACTTTGAAACGAATATAAATCCAACTAGGTGTCGGGTCCTGGGACTTCGGTCACTTGTCATGTGACTTCGGACAGTGGTCCTGGCACATCGGTTATTATAAAAATGCGCCGCCTGTCATTACAATAATTAATGATTTCAGTAGCACATGACCATATACTTTAGGTGAATTTCATTAAACACCGACGGCATCAAAACTAATGTATTTATTTTCAGGTAAAACCTTGCTATACCACTATATATAGGTCAACAAGGTGATAGTATGTGTTTAAATATTAAATAATAATAATTAATGTGTTGTTTCTCTATTTTCAGAGACATAGCCTGTAGAAACTGTTTGGTTCACGCCAACAAAGCTGTGAAACTGTCCGACTTTGGAATGACGAGGCATACGTTTAATTCTGATTATTATCGCTTCAATCGGAAAGGTACATTATCTATTTATAGCACAAAAGTGTCATTATTTGTATAATCACTGTATGTGCATTCTATTTTGTGTTGTGGACGAAAAAATATCCAGTTTTCATACCCCGGGAGTTAATATTATTGATAGTCAATAAATATAGATTTCGTGCCCTATTCAGCTATTGGGCAACACGGTATGTTCTGAATGTCCCAATGGTTTTCAACATTTATATTTTTTCTCTCCATATTTTAGTATTTATTTTTTTTATATATTTTTTTTTTATTGAAAACGAGTGGGACATGCAGAAAATATAGCTTGTTGCTCAATATACTTATGTAGTCAAATCAAATATACATATTTTTAGGTAAATACATTTGACCTTGAAAATATGCAAAAGTGTAAACATGCTTTTATTGTTTAACAAATCTTAATTTTATATTATTCAAAATATTAAATTACTTGTTCATCTCATTCATTACTTCATTGTGTAAAAATGTTAAATGATTTTTTTTTTAATTGAGTAAAATATTTGTAATTACATTATTTAAAATATTAAATGACTTGTTCAGCCATGCTGCCAGTGAGATGGATGTCGCCGGAGAGCATCATCGACGGAATCTGCTCAGCCAAGGCCGACGTGTGGAGCTTTGGCGTGACGATGTACGAGGTGGTCACGTTCGGTAGCTTCCCCTACCAGGGCTACTCCAACAGCCAAGTCATGGACTACATCAAGGATGGCAACAAACTGGCCTTACCTGACCAGTGTCCTCATGAACTGTGAGTGTGCAGACGCAAATAATGGCCGTTTTAGTTTATTACTGTAATTACTCTATTAATTTGAACACTAAAACAATTTTTTTTTAAATTAAACTAATTTTTTTTTAAAAGGCAAATATGTAAAAAAATAAGTTTTTTGGAGTATTTTTAAGGACTGTCAAAGACAGTTCTTTCGCTTTGTTGCGTTAAGAAATGTGTATAATACAAGCACACTTCATTAAAAACTTAATTAAATGCTCTTAGACTTTGGGGCATCTCCAGATGCCTCCAGCAGGGAGAGGGTTAAAGCAAATTATTTGACTTCTGCCTAGTGTCTTTCACGGAAATGATTAGAGACATGATTGTAAATCTCTTAAAAGCCAAGATTTGTCATCTGTGGATTTGATAGTCATTTTAATCGACACTCCATCCCACCCAATCTCAATTGTTTCAGAACCCAATTCATCTACCAGTGCATGTCGTACCTGCCAACGTCGCGACCTGACATGTCGTCCGTGATCGACCTCCTCGACAACAATGCAGAGTTCCTCATTCCATGTCTGGACGTACCGACGACCAGCATCATCATGGAGAACACCAACTCCATCGAGCGCGCACTGCCGTCGGGCCAGACGATGTCGCACTCGACCCCCATGTCCTTTCTCCACCGCCGCTCCATGGCCTCGCAGGAGAAGCTGTCTCCCGTCAAGAAGACGTCCACGACGACGGCGTCGCACACATCTCAGGGATTCAAGTTTGCGCCGCTCCGCCATCCCCGGACTCTGCTGTCGGCGGCCGAGAGGAAATTCCGCCGGAACAGCGTGGGGACTCCACAAGCTCTCGACCGGGACAACGATAAGTACGAGCTGACCCGGAGCAACTCCTACCAGCGCAATCTCCCGCTGTTGGAGTACTTTGAGCGAGGCGAGAAGGACAACAGTAGCGATTACTTCAGCGATACCTCCAAAGAAATGTGCCAGACTATTACGTCGGTGTGACGACGACGGCTGTGGTGATGACATAGTTCGTCTGTGTTTGTACCGATTCAAGGCCAGGTCTTATCATGGTGATCTCATTCCAGAAGTGCTTGTGTGTGCGTGTGTGTGTGTATGGTTCCGAGCTGAAATGAACTCATGGTACTATAATCAACATCATAGGAATTCTCCGACCCGTCTCTGTGTGAATATGGCATTGAGAATACTGGATGCAAGACATTCTTGATTCACTCGCATTTATACTTTGCTCGTCACGCATGGGTGAAATATTCCCACTACGATGTAAAGCACAAATTCCTTCATTCATTCATTATATTTCATATATCGATTCATCGTCATTATCAATATTGTCATCATTATTGTCAACATGTTCATCAGCAGCCTCATCATCATCATCATCATTGTCAATCATTATCATCATCATCTTCATCATCATCATCATCATCATCATCATCACTCATTATTATCATCATATCAACATCATCATAGTCGTCATCGCTAACATCATCATTATCATCATTGGTTTCATCATCATTGTTATTATCATCATCATCAATATCATCGTCATCATCATCTATTTTTGATACATAAATATGATTTATGCAGAATGGCACCAAAGTAGTCACCATGATTTCTGAATGTTATTTCCCGCCGCGACATAACACAATAACTAACTCACTTGTGAACGTTACTTTGTTCTCATGGCACAATGTACCATTTATGACCCTCCTATGTGAAGATAGTATTTGACCCCAAAGATTTACAATGGCAAAGCTGAGGTAAGAGTAGTGCAGGGGCCTCACCTAATTGTGTGTGTATGTTAATTGAATATACGGTAGCTGTTATTTGCACATTGCAAGGAACAAATATCTATGCTATTGATCGTCACAAATGGGTGAAAGATTCCAGCAGTGACGTTAAAACTCCATATTCATTAATTCTATGCTACTGATCGTCGCAAATGGGTGAAAGATTCCCGCAGCGACGTTAAACTCCATATTCACTCACTCACTATGCTACTGATGTTAGTGCATGTTTCAAAATTATGTTTTGAACATTAAATGGTTTTGTATTTCAGTAAAACAACTCAATTTATTGTGGATGTTGTATTAAATTAAACATTATTTTTGCCATTTTTTTTATGTTCCATGGCATGTGTTGTTGTTTTAAAGACAAATTAAATTGCTTTAATGTTGTTTCAAAAAACAAGAATTTTGATACAAATTGAAACCAAAGAAAAAGAATATACGGTACATATCTATTTAGTTAATCCATTCACCAAATGGTCAGTTCTTTAACAATGCATATCGATAATACTTGATCAATTTTACACATTTAAATGTCTTTAATCATGGTTGAATTCCATCAGTTACCGATGCTGTAGAAAATGGTATCAATGTCACAGCGGTGTCATCTGATGGCAAATGTATATATACCTCAAAACAGGGATGCATTCAGGCTGCAATACATTTCACTACGAAATGCTACAGTAGCCATTTGACCAACACATGGTAGTACTTACTGTACTATGTAGTACACATTTTTACAGTTTTTGAGCCTATAGGTATTGCACCACCAAATACTTTTCCATAGGCCACAATGGTAGAGTTTGGATTGATGTAATCTTTAAGAAGGAAAGCACAATACCTGACCACACATG
>JAUTBZ010175854.1:0-10040 GCA_032361785.1 Lepetodrilus galriftensis | reverse complement strand
TCACTTCACACTTTTGCGGAGGGATGTCGTTGTATCAAGTAACAGCGGTTTACATATGCAGCTTATATATCATCTATAGCACTGCCTAACGTAAATTGACATACCAGGTACACATGGTACATGAGCCAGTACTTACCAACACAATTATCACAAAGGCTGCAATGGGAAGCCCGAGGAGGACGAAATATTTTACACGTAAAGCAGTACTTGAGCTTGATGACCTGGCCCTTGACAACAACTTCCCGTGTCCGAGGAGGGGGTCGATAGGTTCCTGGGGAATTAGCAATCGGCACTTCTGCAAATAGAATTGTTATTAAAGTGATTGTGAGCCAAGTTTTATGCTTCTACCAAAAAGTGCACGAAAAAAACCTATATCTGCCTCACTATTTAGTTGGATGTGAAAATGTCGCACAATTGACCAAATCCAAATCTTTCTGTACAATGCCAGATGCCATGAACAGTCAAAAAGAAAATAGTATAGTATACATTATCACGTAGTCATTGTAAGACACCAATAAACACCTACCCATTTGCTTTTCTAATTCAGCAGCTTCATCTGGCGTAGCTCTGGGAATTACGCCCGGATCACTGAAGCTAGTTCGGAATAATGTTGCCATCACAAATATGAATAATGCTCCTCCTATCGCAGGAATGGCTGGCGTCACCTTTTGAGCCAGATAAACACAGCTGAAATATAAACAACATTTGTTATGTAGCAGTCAATGACTATTTTTTTTATGAAACCACCAAACTTGGGTGGGATCTATTCTCAGAACACAAATGTTGAACCAGACTTGCAGTCTAACTGTCTATTCTCCATAGTCAATGAGCCAGACAACTTTTGACTACCAAAAGAGAGGACAAGTTGTAAATTTAGTTTCTATCGCTGTTGTGTAATTATTCTGAATGCAAATGTTCCTATTCACACATGCACGTTGTGTTAACCATGCAGCCTGCTGTATCGGTGTATAGCAAGATCTCGCTTTCCAAGATGAACATCCCTTTCAGTTTCAGATTACATAAATTGACAATATAGTTCAACACATTTGTACCAATTTCTATCATAAAGCTAGCGATTATAGGACTATAAATTTTGAAGCCATGGTATAAATAGTTAATACCCTCAGAGACTGGTCTCTCGTCATCGACAGGCTCAGATAGTTTCTAGTATGTATTATTAATGTTCAGCTTCAACCAGAAAATAACAAAAAGTTTCGTTGGCATCTGATAACGAGGTCAGTAGTGTGATTTCTTACTACCTCGAAAACATCCGATACCAGTACCATCATATATTTTGGACCACGTTTAATGTTCCATTCCATTTGGTTCCATTTTATTCCATAGCCTTCCGTAACCTGGTAACACTATTACGTTCCTTTCTGTTTGTTTCACGAAACGGAGTCCGTTTCTGTATTTACCGCAACCATTAATACCACGAAAACCTGTATCTCGATGGTAAAAGGATGAGGAAGTGAATTTTCTTTAGGTTTTGGTCCTGTTTATGGCCGGACAGTGATAATGTTTTGCTGTACTCACTTCATTATGCGAATCATTATTACTACCCGTCTATGATAAATAGGGCCAACTTTACGTTTTAATATTAGAATTTAAATACAATTGTCAATATTACTTCAAACCTTATACTAGAAAAATACGTCACTCAAATTGTCAATGGTACTCACTCGAATCCAAAGAATAGACCACTTGTGACCACGATCAGGGTACATGTCAAGTAGAAAATGCCTGTTTGTTTGGCCATCATTATTCTTCCGTTACAGTGAAACTTATTTTTCCCCGGAAACACTTCCCATCTTCGGATTTTTTTCACCATTGTTTTCCTGTCCGTAATTTCGAAGTAGATCTAATGTCAATTTTGTTGCAGGTGTCTAGAAACGCCAATCATGAAAAGATGTTCTGGTTCCTCTACTCGGTATCCTTAAAACGTCGCTATTGGTCATCACAACTGATAATACACACATTGATAGTCCAGTTCATCACAAACGGGTATCCAAATTGTTTAAAACTATAATTATATACATAAATAAAGCCCAAATCGACTTCTTTCTCATCAACCTTTTTTTACCAAAGGTTTGTGTTGATCATAATAAGATCCCATGACGCATGCGTAATATTAAACAATGTATTTTAGTTTCGTATTCAAAATTAATGCATGTGATACTTAGAATATTATTATATTCTTCCACGTATTTTATTAATAAATAATTACTAATCCAATAATGAGATATAATAATAGCAACGTTCAGAATACGAAAGTTCCTGATATGAGAGTGATTTCGTACCAAAGACTATTTGACACCCATGTGAATTCGTACCTATATACGTATACATTGCTCAAGTCTTCGGCGTCGCAATCTGTAACATGACATACGCTATGGCTAGTAGTAATATAATAATACTAATATATCTATATTATCCCGGAGGAAATTTGTTCTAAATTAAACAGGCATTTTGCAAGGTCAAACTTATTTCGCCTGAAAGTGTGTAGGCCTACATTTGTCGGCCAAAAAAACCCACAACACATACTTGATGTAGGCTATCTTCGTTTACTATAATTATTATGACCTCTATTATATACTGTTATCGACTAATATGACATGTACACGGCCTGCAAATATCACATGGTGTTAAATGTGTTAATTAATCAGGGGGTGGGTTGGGGAGACACATGTACATAGCCAATTTAGCCAGCTGTAATCTGGTAATGTATATAGCCTAAATGATAATATTTCTCCATATTTGTAGTGGGGTTGAAGTCAGTATCTGATGTGACCGCCACGGACATGAATAAAAGTTAAGTGTTGTGCACTGTCTACCATACCCACTGAATCGACTATACGTATCTGTATTCGTGTCTGTGATATTCTTAAATGCCCATTCATCCTGCAATGTCTGACGAAGTTGACGATGTCGCAGATTAAGTTTATCCCAAAGATTCTCAACTGGGTTAAAATCTGGCAATTTGGACGGCCATGGTAGCTTCTGGTTCCTTCCTACTTTAATGTCGTTTTAATACATTGACATAGGAGCCTACAACTGTTTCGAAAAGATTCAGTAATATATCTCCAAAAATATTTAACATAGGGCCTACTGCCATTTTCATATGGTGCCGTTATGTCCGTGACCATAATATGCGTTGCCATGCTATGCGTTATTTACCAGTCTGTAAACGGTTCATACGGTGTTGCGACAAGGTATGTTTTATGTCTGGACTGTTACTTACTGAAATAGAGAAATAGAAGACGAACGCTTCATGAACATTGAGTTACAGTAACTTATTTTTACTGGGATATTTGAATTTCTCTACTTGAAATCAGCTATACAGTATGTATGCAGGATCGTGTCCAACAAATCCATCTGCTTCTTGCCGGAATTACATTCTCGTATATTTCTATACTATCTTTATCGACATTGAATAAAAATAATAAGCTCATTTTCTAACGTTCATCAAGACAACATATAGCCTAGTTCGACAATCCCATAGGTTATGATGCAGGCAGCGGAGTTCTGTATGTTCTGTAACTTGGCCAGAAGCTTTACTGAAAGTCCTCCAATCACAAGTTGTTTTACAGTAGTCTAGACGAGATATAATGTATCTGACTTAACTAGGGCATGTGTAGATTCAATGGTAATGTACTGGCGGATGTGTGTCCAATGGCTCCGAGATGAGAATAGCGCATTTTACATATAGTAGATGATTTATACGAGATAGGTCCTGTTCCAAATAGACGCCCTGGTGCCATATTCCCGACATCGTTAAGTCTTCGTGGAGGGAAATTTGATGATCCAGAAAGTCAAAATTTCCTCCACAAAGACATGTCGTTACGTGTATGATAGCTTCGGGAACATGGCCCCAGATCCTTTACTTTGCTGGAGTCAGCTATGGTGATCGATGTTATACGTTTTTTAAGGTTGATGCCGTGTTCCAAAAATGATTGCTTTTGTTTTCTCATCTATCATTAAGTTTGAACATATTGGAAGTCATCCAGAGTTTTATTTCTTTGGTGCTTTGTAAAAATTCACCGATATTTTCTGGATTAATATCATCATACAGTTGCGTATCATCTGCATTGGTATGACACATTACAGCAAGTCGTTGTGCTTGTCAGAAAGGCAGGTGGTGTCGATAACGAAAAGAACAGTAGTGTACCTAACACTGAACCTTGTGGAACTCCACACTGGAGCGTTGTTGTCTGATCTTGAGCTACCAACCGTAACTACCTGCGTTTGCGGCATTCCAGATAGTATCCAGTATCGTTGCTAAGTGTAATAATTACAGATAGCGGTCCAACAGAACAATGATTTCTGTGAGGAACGTGGCTCTGCAAGTGGGTCATCGAATGTCGAAGAGTATCATTTAAAACTAGGAATTCCGGTGATAAGCTAACAGAAGACTATGCATAGAAGTGACTACAAATCCAAAGAAAATCTTAATACGACGTACCTCTTACGTCGCCTCACGATTTATTACCCGTGAACCATGCTGAACAAAATAATTCATCTCTGAATCAAACAGAAATTTAAGGATACGGATCCTCTGTAACGTCGTATTAAGATTTTCTCTGGATTTTTAGTTAATCTAAGGCCTAGACTTCTGTTAGCCTATCACCGGAATTTCAAGTTTTATAAGATATTTTTCGAAATCCACATAATGCACTCGCTATTGCTCACCCTGACATTCTGCATCTTGTTTGCGCCGGCTGGCATCGTGGTGACGACAGTCTGTGAGCCCGGCACGGCGCCCTGGCCCGACGTGGACATGAGCATCAGCTGGCCCTGCTCATTCTTCACCAGGATGGTGCCTGGCTGTAGCTGGAAGCCAGGCTGTAATGTTATTGTATTCTGCAAACATGAAAGCAACCTTGTCTCTCAGCCGGAGCCACCGCAGCAGGTATGGGCCAGTCGTTGTTCCAGTGTTATGTACAACACCCATGCACAGTATCAGGCATGCAAAAACAAGGTGTGCCACTAGCGGCAGGGTTGCGGGCAGGCGGCTAGCAGCGAGCGAAAAGTCACTTCCATGTTATGGACAAACACACACACAAACAAGCAATGGTCCAGAGACAGAAATTCTACTGTGCAAGGGTCTTCTTTTGGTGCATTGTTTTTTTTTGAGAATTACTCACTTGGCATGCATTTTTATAATTACTATATTTATTCAAACACAAATTATTAATCAGGCCTCAAAGTTGGAATTTTTTCCAAGGAGCCATTTGGCTCCTGCATAGCCAGAAACACTTACAGTATTTTAAATATTGGTAGCCAAATGCAAAATTAGGTCGCCATGGCTCCTAAATTAGTCGCTAAATTGAGCCCTGAAATTCCATGTTGAAGGCAACCAATGATGCACTAAAGACATGAAAGAGCAGCGCATATGCCTAATCAAGGATTTAATACCAATGATATATTCGTAGAAAGAATACAATTTTGAGTTGGAACTCTTAGGTGGTTTTTTTTAAAGTACATGTATTTTACCATTGGTACACCAATTTTCAGATATCAAAACTTCACCCAGTGCACAGAGAATTGCGTCTCTGAAACATTTCATAGGATTCTAATTTAAAGGTTACTCCTTACACATGTTACACGAGTCCTTAGAGAAATTGAGATTGTTAATTGAAACAAGTTATCACTAGGTTATCAAGATGAAGGAACTACAGAATTTCTCAAGAATGTATTACATGTATTATGAGATTATATATCTTAGAAAGAAGCAAGATGTTGATTAAATCATGGAAAGATTGAAGAATATTATTGTCATTATTATTATTATTATATTAAGACACAAATGACAGATAACTAACCATGTCGACTGGTATTTTAGTTCTACATCTCAGTTTGTCAATATAGACTAGAAATTAGGGTGTCATTTCACAAATCTCTCATATCCACTAATGGATACAAGAGCTCCATGAAACAATTACACATGTTAATTGTTACTGTTACTAGTGTTAGGTAATACTGTACAGCAAAATCAGAAAGTTGGTTGACACTTACACTTTAGTTAATATTAGACAATTTTAATTTTTATAAAGTGAAAGCTTCCGACAAAGAAAGACAAACAAACAACATTTATTTGGATCTGATTTTCAATTTTAAATCTAATTTATTCTTATTAACATTTTATCAACTGTAAATGCTAATGTTATTGTAAATGCAGATATTATTTATCTGATGATGAATGACTTTTTAGTAATGATCAATATTCACTACAACTTTTATTTTGTTCATTCCTACTTATGCATAATAATATGAAGAAATGGATATAATAATTTCTTACTGGACACTAAAATTGTTTTTCTTAAGATATTACTGTGGAGCATGCAGATTAATTAATTATTAACTTAGTTTAGTTGAATACATATTGTATGTTTAAATATTTTATTGCAATTTTAACTACAAAGTCAATGGTCCTCAATGAAAACTTTAGTGAAAAGGTTTGTCAAATTCAACTGGATGATCAAATTACACCATAGTGACATGCTGGTAACATTACGACAAGTTCATCATACCATGCAAAGCCTCAATTTGGCTTATAAAGAAATATATGTTTCTATATACAACAAGAATAACAATGTCATGTCAGCACCAGTCAAAATCACTGATCAATAACAATTGGAAAAAGATTTAACGAAACAATTATTATTTTAAAATTGTGATTTCTAAATAGATTCTACCCATCTACATCATAGTACATGATCACAATATTGCGCATTTACAATGTCTTTTAAAAGATCTATTCTTCACACAATTATTTCTGATCAAAAACAATCATGGATCTGAATAATCCATATTGATATAAATTTAATTTGTTTCCAAAACCTTGGCCATGGAAACAATCCTTTTAAAATGGGAGTGGCAGCAAAAGATATTGTGGTTCCACTGTAAATTATATAATGCATGTATACTATTGACATATATCAGTGATTAAGACCCCATGCAAAGTGGCATCACTACACACACATGTGCTAAAACAGCTATACTAACAAGACTAAAAATAGTGTTTGTTTACTACATTGTCATGATTTAGTTTCTTTGGATAACACAATCATAAATATTTTCACTTTTAGCTGATATGGTCAATCTGTATTTATTGGATTCAAATTTGTATTGCATGATAAAGAATTATCAATAACTTATTATTTATTATGTTTACACTATAAAAAGTATCTTATTATAAGACTTATACTAAGTTATAGCAATGTTAAGAAATCAATTTTACTAACAAGTTACATACACAAAAATATTATTGTGCATTAATAAAAGAATGACAAATTGAAGAAAATTACTATTATTAACTACTGTGTTACATACCAAAACTAGTGTTTATTATATCCATTATCTTGCATTAATTAAATAACAAACAGGCAACATTAAAAAAGACTTAAAACTATACTGACAATCATCGATACGATTACAAGATACAATCGCACGTTGACATCCATACTTACAGCTGTCTGCTGTCTTGGCGCAATGCTGATCTGTGGTTGCTGTGCAATGCGAACCGGCGTGGACATCCTAATTTGACCCCCCTTCACTACCCCGGGGGTCCGAGCTCCCGATGCGCTCACGTTTACTATCTGAACCGGCCCACCAGACGTTCCCTGCGTGGAAACCACAGAGGGGCGCACCACAGTCACTTGCTGGTGGGGTTGGTTGGGAGTCCTGACAGTAATAACACTAGGACTACCCGCTGCACCCTTAATGTTTGCATTGGCCACTAGGTGCACATTGCCACCCGTCCCCGCGATCCTCCCAGCCCCTGGTAGCACAGAACTGTCCGCATGAGAGACGGCAGGATTTAAGTGAATCGTCTGCATATGCACAGGTTCCGGTTTCACCTCTTGCTTAATAATATAAGGCGAACCAGGATTATTTTCTTGCTTCATAGTCACATTCCCGTGTTCTTGCTTCATCAAGAATTGCTGTTGAGGCGAATCTTTCACACGGATATTTTGAAGCGTTTGTTGATGGGGACTGCCGTTTTGCGCTACGTTTATGGGTTTCTGTTCTGCGGCAATCGTCGCTAAATTATAAATTGCATTACTAGCTACAGAGTTATCGGTTCTTGTGCAAGTCAAACCACTTGTTCCATGTACACTTGTAGTGATGGCATTGCTGGTGCCTAAACTGTTGGGGTATGATCCTGCATTAGCAGTAGTGGGTATCTGTACAAGTGTTGTGTTTGTTGGGTTGATAGTATTATTTTGGGATTGTGCAATAATCCGTATGGCATGAGGTGGATTAGCTGGTTTGCTGTTGATGACACTGTTTACATTCAGTAGGGAAACCCCTCCACTAGTTGCAGGGGTTTGGGAAGAGTTTATGATAGATGCAATTCCAAGAATTTGGCTCTCTGAAATAGTCGATTTTGATGTGGGACCAAAGGATTGGTTCAAGACAGTGTTGTTATGAACTGGCAAACCTTTCTGTCCGGCACTTGTCGTCGAGTTTGCAACAAAACTGGGGTTTGTGGAAGTTACATTGGTGGATGATGCATTACCAATATGATTATTGTTGACGGAGGCGTCTGATATTGTCTTCGGTGGTTCCTTATTTGTTGGTGAAGCTAACTGGGATTCTAGGGACCCTACTAACGCGCTCACTGCTGTTTCATCGATTTCAGATGATAGCAAGTCATCAATAGAACCTGGGTCCGCCATTTCCCCAGCTCGCCAAATTTTAGACTGAAAAAGCGCATGCGCACAATAGAGGCTTATGGGATAGCATTCTAACGCAATCAGAAGCTATTTGCCTTTCAACTAACTAACATTGTCGGATGATTTATAGCAACAGATGGTGAACGCCTTTCCTTTGCTTAGAAACTAACATTCACAGCTTCCTGTCTGTTTAAATATCCACTAGTTCGCTTGAAATACATTGAACATTTCAAAATGTATTTAAAATGCTGATAAATGTTAGTTCTCGTGATTTCGTTTGTTATAATAATAGTACCTTCAACCAGCTGTTGACCGGGGGGTAATGAATGTAGCGCTATGAACATTCTTTCGTGTGGATTCGGGGTAATATAAATGCGCATATTGTTATTATTATTATTATATATTTATTTTTTATTTTATAAATTTCAGTTATAGATGAAATCATCGAAATCGAACGCCACCCAGAGTTTGAACAAGGCCGGGATTAATGCAGTATTATAGGAACAGCTAGATCAGTATTTAAAAAAGCAGGGGTAGAAATAACGCCTGTCCGCGGACCAAAGGCACTTAAAACCATTGTCGGGCACGCTAACTTCATTTCTGGAGATTACAAAATACAAATATTCATACTACAGATATTGAAGTTATATTTCAACTCATTACTGCTATGTTATCCCAACTGTTATTTTGCTGTATATATAAATATATTAAGGATACATACATATTTAGAAGTAGGCCTAAGACTTACTTAACTGCTCTAGGGTGAGCTTTTGAATATGAGTATTTGGTCTAGAACAAGGTATGACGCGCACAAAAGTATAGTACGACAAATTCCGCTTCAGAACCCGGGTAAATGAATTAGATACAGTTAAAGAATATACCTGTATACAGCCGATTCGCGCTCGTTGGGTCTTTAAGATATAATAATAATAATAGTTTATTTCTGTAAGTAGGCCTCAGGCCCATGTACATTTGTAGTTCACATGAAAGCGAAGATTACATAAAATTTACATAGAATCTTTTCTAACCATAATAGCATATTTCACAAATGTACATACATTTAAAAGTACTTGAATGTTCTTGGTTGACAATAACTGGTACAATGTTTGCATAGAATATAAATTGATATATCGTATATATTTCATTCTAAATCGGTGTATAATGGGCATATAACTACAAAATTATATTAATCTTCAAACATATGAAGGTTACAACATTGACATATTATTTCCTTCTTCGGAAGCCCCACTCAGCGATCAGTATTTATACGTAAATGAAGTTCTCCTGTTCTGATTAAGAAAAATAGCCTACGGAATTCCCTTGTATCTAAATCCAGCAAGTACGTTTCAAATATGTATTCTG
>JAUTBZ010175843.1:0-10040 GCA_032361785.1 Lepetodrilus galriftensis | reverse complement strand
CGTAATTCGCGTCGGTTTGTACACGCTAGGCGAGTACGTTTTGACGCGAATTTCGCTAATTTAGACGTGTACGCCTAACTGCCAGAGGCAGACTAGACGAGGAAACTGTGCAATATGTTACACACAGCTTTATCTTTGCGTGTATAATATTTCCCACACAAAACTTATATTTGTACTTATGGAATCAATTCTAAATGGAAAATCTGCCAAACTATTTGTACTCCTTTCTGGAATATTTGTGACAACAGCGCTTGTCGCAGAATTCATTGGGGTTAAAATATTTTCGCTGGAAACTAGCTTAGGTTTTCAGCCTGTAAATTTGAATTTCTTTGGCAACAGTAATTTGAGTTTCAACCTGACAGCAGGCGTTTTGCTTTGGCCAGTGGTATTTATAATGACCGATATTATTAATGAATATTATGGTTCAAAAGGCGTTAAATTCCTATCCTACATGACTGCTGGATTAATCAGTTTTGCTTTCTTGATTACCTTTTTGGCTATCTATTTAACGCCGGCTGGTTTCTGGCCACAGTCGCATATTTCTCCTGACATGCCTATCGAACAACAAAAAGAAATTTTGTCGAAAGTTGGAGACTACAACTATGCTTTCCAATTGGTCTTTGGGCAAGGGCTTTGGATTATTATTGGTTCATTGGTAGCTTTTTTATTGGGTCAATTAGTCGATGTTGTTTCTTTTCATCGCATCAAAAAATGGACTGGGGAAAAACATATTTGGTTACGGGCTACCGGCTCAACTTTGATTTCTCAATTGATAGATAGTTTTGTCGTATTATTTATTGCTTTTTATATTGGCGCTAATTGGTCCTTCAGTCAAGTTCTAGCGATTGGATTGGTTAATTATATCTATAAGTTTATCATGGCCATTGGGCTGACACCTGTTATTTATTGGATGCATAATTTTATAGAAAAATACTTAGGTTCTGAGGAAGCAGAACGTTTGCGCAAGCTGGCGATGCAGGATTAACTTGCGTAAAAATTAAGTATCATTTTTTTCTTTGGTCTTCTGATCCATTAATTGTAACAAGGTCGGCATCCGAAAATCTCCGTGCATAGATTTTATATTTGCATAGGCCTCCTCCAAATCAATCCCAATGGCAGAAATATACAATGGTCGTTTACTTTCGCCACGGAGAAGCGCTCTAGTATTTAATTTATTTTGGAAAAAACCAGATTTGGCTACACCAATGATTGGAATCTTTTTATTTAAAGCTTTAAACAAATGACCACCTAGCCCAAACTTGCCCGCATCATCTAATATCACATAGCCATCCACAATGATAAAATCCACTTCCTGCAAGTTAATTTTCTTGAGCAGACTCAAAATACAAGGCATTTCTCTTTTATAAAATGAACCAGGCTCGTATTCCGCTATTCCTTCCAATATTTCACTAAAAATTTCTGATGGTCTGTCCACTTCCCACTTGTTAAAACTAACTGCTATCGTTTTGGCTTTGTCATCAAAATAGTAGGTATCAAAAGCTAGAATCATTGTTTTTAGTATTAGGTCGCTTAGCTAGCAAATCATCAATAATCGAGCCACCCCATTTTCCACTGGCGCCCGATGAATACAAGGTAGGACTTCACTATCAGGATGGTCAACTGCCAGTCGCCATAAGTGGCCTAAGCTCATGCTAATCGGTTGCTCATCCGTCAACTTAGGCTGATAATGTAAATCAAAAAAATGCTCTTTCAAAAACGTTTCGAAATCGTCATCGGACTCATTATTTAGTTGCTGGAGCTCCTTCCTTATTTCTGGAATTAGGACTTTTTGAATGGCCTTTTCATTGGGCAAAATATCGCTAGATTCGCCGTGGTAAGTACACAAAAAAGTGTTGATTGGAATCGGAGATCTATCTACATGAAAAGAATAAACATCCGTAGGAAAAATAGGAAAAGCATCATCACGATCATAGTTCTTTATCAAATTAAGCGTAGGTAAAGCGCCAAAATCTTCCAATAACTTCCAATCGTTTAATATAATTTTTCGCGCAAGCTGACCCGATTCAGACAAATTATAACTTTGGAGTTCTGCTGGAGTAATTATTGTAATATTTCCTTTTAATTCTACTTTTTCAACAATCTCCGCAAAGTCACCTTCCAACTTACGAGTCCAACAAATCGCATTCCGATCTCCACTAAGATGTGTAGAAACAAGGTCTTGAAAGTTACAGACCTGAAGATATTTTTCACTTGTTGACAAATCTAACATTGAAGCAAATATAGGAATAATATTATTCAACTTCACAAAATACAAAATCTACTTCAAGATTGATTAATCAGTAGTCAACCAAGGAGTCAAATCCAAATCTTCAATAGGAACAGAACAATGTAAATATCTAGAGCAAAGCGCTTCAATCGTGCGTCGAGAAGCATTAAAGGCTGACATGATGGAGCCACCTCTTTTCCCAAGGGATAAATCTCCACATAAGAACAAACCTTTAATTCCAGTCTCCCCATATTCATCAATATCTGGTGTATTTTCGGTGAAAGTAATTCCCATTAATTTGAGAAAATTTTGTGGAGTTGTTCCGCCTAAAGAATAAACAATTCTATCATAGCTTTTCTCCCCTATTTCCTTAAAATGTACGACAGGTTTCCCATCCTCAGAAACGGTCACCTCTTCGATATTTGTTTCATACAAGATCGTGACATCTTTGTCTTTGTCCAGCTCAATAATACTTTGATTGTTGATAGGATTCATTCTATAAAAACTGGCTCCACGATAGGAAAGGTCTACTTTATTGCCAACCTCATGTAGGTATTGGACATTCTCACTGGCTGTGTCTCCGCCTCCAACGACTAAAATATGCTCTCCTTCTGCTTGAAAAGAAGTCACATCATAATGCACAAGCTTACGTAATTTGGTTGGAATTTTATAAGAAGGCTTATTTGGTTTACCAAAGATACCGATTGCGATAGCAACATTCTGGCTCACGTAATTACCTTTATTTGTTTCTATTTCAAAACGATTGACACCATCTTCGTGGAAAGAAGCGATTTTCATGACTTCTTCTTGGTAATGGACTTCTACCTCTGTCTTTTCTATAGCATTATCCAAAAAATTCAAGGTATCTTTTTTGTCCATATCTGGCAAACACATGACCCCGTGACAAACCGCCTTAATCCCTTTATAGTTTGCGGTAACCAACTTTTTATCTGGATACAAAGATCGGATCACCCAAGAATGCGCTTCGGATTTTTCGATGATCAATATTTCTTCTTTGGCTAAACCCGCGGCTCTTGCTTCTACAGCCAAGGAAATCCCTGCTGGGCCCGCCCCTATGATAACTAAACTATACATTCGATTTTTTTTTGACAAGCGTTAAAGATTATCTTGTGAGAAAACGTAACACATCTTCGCTATGAGCACAAAAGTAGTAAAAAGTCTAATTCTAAATCAAAATTTTATACCTAAACTTCCACTTATGCCTCCATAATTGGCAAGTGTATAACTAAATTGCCCAAAAAATCGCCCAAAATCAAATCGCCCTCCTGCCTCAAATTTTATTCGAGCATAACTAGATAGATCCGTAAAAGGGTTCTCTATATCCTCTGCTCTGGCTCCTATGAAGCTATTTTTACTCTTTGCAAAAACGGGATAGGTTCCTTTTAATTTAATCGAAGAAACTCCAAAGTTAAAACCAGCTCCTACAAATGGTGTAAAGTTATTTAATTTGGCGGAAGCATATAATGCCGTATAAAAAGCATTGTAATGAATAACTAATTCTTGATTTTTATAAGGCCCTTTTCTATCATCTGTCAGTGGAACATTTACGATCACCTTTCCAGGTAAAACTTCTAAATCAGAATGCCCACTCAATAAATAATATCCAGCACTAGCCTGCAAATCAAAAAAATGATCCTCCAAAAAAGGTAAAATATTTTCTAAATTATCTTGAATATTTCCACCCACCAGCCAAGTCCTGATGTCTGTTCCTGGCAGTGTAACGGGTGGAATGACTTGTCCTCCAATCGTCAAATTTCCCATCCGATAAGTCGCATTCAAAAAAGGAAAGGGAACAACGTTTCGCTCACTTCCTTCAATGGTATGCAAGGAAAATATTCTCGCATTTGTAAAGCCAAATCCATAAATAGATTTTAATTGAATAGTTGTTGAATCTCCAAACACAGTTTGGGCTACAGTCTCATTTGGATTTTTCGATTCCATAGAAACCAAACCTAAATCATTGACATTGAATGTTTTAAACTCATTAGGAATATTTACAAAAGCAGTATTTAGCGAAAGTGAAAAACGATATTCATCATCTTTATCATAAGAGCCATTGAAAGCTGCATTGCTCAAGCCAACAACCAAAGCTTCATTTAAAGGCTTAATGTAGGCACCAATTAATTTTTGCCCATCAGCGACTCCACCTTGAATCAAGGTCCCTATTCCAACTAACTTCTGGGCTTCCAAAGGAAAGTAAATGCTAACAAAAATTAAAAACAACAAATATCTTTTCATATTCTATTTTGCGCAAAGTTATACAAAAGGAATCTCCCTAAAGGTGAGACAAGTTACAAAGAGAATTAAAAATAACTACAGAGGATTCCAGTGGCTATCGCTGCATTTAGCGACTCTGTTTTACTATCTGGATGACCCGGAATTGTGACCGTTTCTGAAGCCTGTTGCCGGGCTAAAAGAGATAACCCTTTCCCTTCATTTCCGATCATTAAAATGATCGGATTTTGACTTGTGTTCATCTTTTGAATGGGTGTTCCATCCATATCGGTTGCCCAAAACTGAGCGCCCTTCATTTTTTGCGCAAGCAAATTAATATCTTCAATAGACAATTTAATTCTAAAAATGGAAGACATCGAAGATTGAATAACCTTAGGATTGAAAAAATCTACGCAAGTCGAAGAAGCGATGATTTGTGGAACGCCAAACCAGTCCGCTATTCTGATTATGGTACCCATGTTTCCAGGGTTTTGAATTCCATCTAAATAAATAGCTGCCAACCCAGAATGATCATACTGATACTCTTTGCAGATGGGTAACATTTTAATGACGACCAAAACTTCTGTTGGCGTTTGCAGGGCACTTATTTTCTTCATACTCCTTGCGGAAATAGGTATGACCTCTGATAGCTGCGCCACTGCTGAGGCGTGGTTATCAATCCAATTTTCGGTAGCATAAACAGACAAGATTTCTATAGAAGCTTCCGCAAAAGCATCTAACGCCATCTTGGTTCCTTCCAGAAAAAAAGCCATTTCTTTCTTCCTATTCTTGCTTAGATGTAGACTTCTGATAAATTTTTCTCGACTTTTACTCAGCATTAAACTCATTTTAGTAGGATATATGCATATAATGCACACATAACAGTGGACTTTCCCGTTAAAGAAGTGTAAAAGTAGCGTTTTGGGTATGCCAAAACAAAAAAACACTCTACTTTTGTTTTCCTAGCTAAAACGACCAAATGATTTTTAAATCAAATACACGCTTTCTCACGCTCTTCCTCCTTGTCCTAGGAGCACTAATATTCGTATCAAGCTGTGGAACCGTAAAGTATTTGAATGACGGCGAACGCTTCTTAAAGAAGAATAAAATTTATCTGAAAGACAGTAGATTTATAGCCAACAAATCAAAAATGAAGTATGATTTGACAACAGTTCTAGCTCAACGCCCCAATCGAAAATTTGCCCTGATACCTAGAAGATGGTTTTATTACAAAATCGAAGGAAAACGTGATACCACAAAGTTTACTCGGTGGGTACTTAAAAACATAGCGGAACCGCCTTCTATCGTAGATACCACACTTACAAAAAGAAGTGAGCGCAATCTGAAATTAATGATGGCCAAAAAAGGATTTTTCGAAGCTGAGGTGCATTCTAAAACTAGAAAGCGACTTCGAAGACGCTCAAATGTCAAATACTATGTTACGCCAAATAAACAAACCTTATTAGACTCTACTTTTTTAGTCTGTCCTGATTCCACAATTTACGAAATCTTAAAAAGTCAGGAACAATTTAGTTTCCTCAAGAAAAAAGCGCCGCTGAGTGAGGAGAATTTAAACAAAGAAGTACAACGAATTGTCCGGCTACTTCGAAATCGTGGATATGCAAAATTCACGCCCTCACATATTGCACAGTTAGCAGTTGATACGACTGGTAATAAAACTGTTGCTAGATTTGAAATTTATTTATTTCAAGATTCTTTGCAGCATAAGACTTATCAAATTGGAAATATTAATGTGTTCCATAATTATTCGTTTTCGAAGAAAGCACAGCAGGTAAAAGATACGACTATCAATGATATTTTATTTATGCCTAGTAAGTTTGATGTTAAACCTCAGGCCATTATTCCAAAAATTGCGATACAAAAAAATAAGTTATACAACATCGATAAAATTGAAGATTCGCAACGTCTTTTAAGCAAATTGAATTATTATCGTTCCGTAAATATTGCCCAACAGACAACGCCATCGGACTCTTCCAAAATTGATATTAATGTTTTTCTTTCTCCAAAAGAAAAGATGTCAATTGGTTATCTGCTTGAATTCAACAACTCCAATGTTGGAAGTGCTGGACAAACAGGATCGTTCATAGGAATCGGTGGCAATATGAATTTCACGCATCGAAATATATTTCATGGATCTGAATTACTACAAATAAATTTAGATGCAGGATTAGATGTAAGTCTTAAGAAAGCCGATAAAAATGCTTCTAATGTATCCATTTCTGGAAATCTATTTTTTCCGAAATACATTAATACAATTCCCTTTATCAATTTAGGTAAGTGGTTAAATCACAACAAGTTAGACAACTTTTTTACAAACGTAAAGAAATACTCGCAATCCAAAATTTCTGGTAGTTATGCCTTTATTAATATTCCTTCTTGGTTTACTTCCCAATTATTAAAATCAAATATAGGCATAACATATTATGGGCGTAGTGGCAATAAACTTGTAGTTAATAACATTGGAATAGATTATTTCAATCCAAAACCAAAACCCGCTTACACTCAGGTTTTAAATAATTTTCTCTACCTAAAACGGAGTTACAAAAAACAATTATTCACGGGATTTATATTTAAGAATCTAAGTTACTTGTCAGGTAGTAAACCAAATTATAAAGGACTCTCTTTTCAATGGGGAGGTAATTTTGAAGTATCTGGATTAGAAATAGCTGGAATAAATGCCCTCTATAATGCCTTCAAAGAAGAGGATGAAACATTCAGATTAGGAAGTGGTAAAAACTTGACTGACTATTCTAAATTCTTAAAGCTAGACCTTCAATCTAGTATCAAGCAAAAATTTGGCAACGGACAACTAATCGGGGCTCTGTTCAGAGTAGGCGGTGCACTTCCTATTGCAGACACCAAAAACATCCCTTACGTTTCTCAATTTTATGCAGGAGGAGCAAACTCTATCCGGGGATGGTCAATTCGAGAGCTTGGCCCTGGAGGCTTCAAAGATCCAACAGCTTCAGCCGCCAATTATAATAAGCCATACTATCAAAGTGGAGATATAAAATTGGAGATGGTTTCGGAGTGGCGCTTCAATTTATTTTGGATATTTAAAGGAGCCTTTTTCTTGGACGCAGGAAATGTTTGGACATTAGCAAATGATCCACAAAGACCTAATGGACAATTCACAAAAGATTTTTATAAACAGATAGCTGTTGGATCTGGCTTTGGTCTAAGGATGGACCTATCCTTTTTTGTGCTTAGAGTTGACTTGGGCTTAAAAATGCGAAACCCCTACCCTGATGAAAATGACTATTATTGGTTGAATTATGGAGGTGGATTTAGAAAGGTATCACTTGGTGATGATTTTGAATACAATATCCAAGTGGGCTATCCATTTTAAAAAAAAATGCCCTACCCGTTGTTAAGGTAGGACATTATAATGAGATTATAATTGTCGTTAGAAATGTTCCCGTTGTTAAAGGAACAAAAAACAATTTGGCCGAAGCCGTTCGGTAGTTGAGAAACTCGGGGATGGGATGTTGGTTTCGATACAAAGATAAAACGAAAGCTTATCAAACAACAAATATATAACCAACAAATATATAAAAATACCTTATTTAGAGTACGTGTTATTCCTTTATCTTCGACATCTACTACAATTTTTTGTTTTCCATGGATTTATCCTCTGCAGTATCTATACTTATACTTTAAAAAAGCCCAAAGCATGTTTCAGAAAATTCAATAACTATCCAAGAGCTAACTCCCCAAAAGTGCCCTATCTTGGGCTTATTCGCAGAGGATTATGCCTATAATAGAGTATACTGCAAGTATTGGTAGCCCATTTTTTTTCTTTAGGCTTTTTGATACTTTCCGAAACTGTGAGTAAAAAAGAAACTACTTTGAAGTACAAAGATGGCTAAAAGTCTCCGAATCGTTTACAAAGTCCGAACAGGTCGCAACCAAATTTCCTCCACAGATATCTTACTCTTTATCAAACTAGTTTCAAATGACTTCATTTTGAATAAAGCTTTATCAGGGGAAGCATACGCATGAACATATATAACGCAATTCAATTGATCATTGGAGCCAAGGCAACCACATTTATATATCTCTGACGTAATCCCAGCTTCATTCAATAGCTTAACTCTTCGTTTCGCATTCTTGCTACCTTTGTATGCACCTAATTGAATAATGAAATCATCTTCTGTACTTCCGGGGATGCCCTTGCAGGAAATATTTGAATTGGATTTCGGTTGGTACTTTTTTACTTTTGTATTATCGGTTAACACAAAAACTTTTGGTTGAGTGCCATTTCTATTCTGTTTTTGTTGTACAAAAATAGTTGCTCCTCCATCCAAATAAGGTTCTACTTTTTCCCGAAAGGGAATAATAAAATCTGGCTCAACCCAGCTATTTAATTCTTCTGGCCCATTATCATCTACAATTTCAGCCTGACTGTTCATCCGAGCTTCATCCCAATAGTGATATGGCGACGATTGATAAAACCGATAACTAACAAAACCCAAAACCAAAATAGCAGAAGTTATTAAAAAGAATTGATTGAAAGCGCCCTTCTTATATTTCATGATTTGCTTTCCAAAACTTTTGGTTGAAAGCTTAGGAATAATCGTTCCTGATTTGAAAAAATTAGCTTTCTTTCTTTCCCCAAATTCTCCTTCTCTCGAAGGTGTAATGACTGGATAAATGCTATCCTCTTTTATTTGGAGCAAACCTATACCCCATTTGTAACATTGTTTTTTTAATTCATCGTGATACTTATTTCCATAGTCCGGAAAAATAATAGAATCAAAAGCAATCCATTGTTCATCTACATCATATTGCCGAAATTGCTCAATGGAATAAATGTATCTATACCTTCTAAATTTTGATAGCACCAACCAAGAAGTAATAAAAAAGCCGAACAAACTCAATAAAAATAGACTTCCATAAGCATAATAGTCCCCATAGAAGCTAACCAAGTACTTTCCGAAATATAAAAATAATAATAAAAATGCGGTCAACAGAAAAGCAGCAGTCAATGCATCAATTGCCAATAACCTGTTAAGTCTTCTGAATCTTATTTCTTCTTCTTTATTTATGGAAGTTGCTTCAATGGTAGAGATAAATAGTTCCCCATCAACTTTTTTAAACGTAATTAATCCATCAGCAATAATTCCCGAGTCTGTAACTTGGCTAGTCTTTGCATCAAAATATCCCTCAGGATGTCTATCCCGATAGCGATAATATTCACGCAAATAACTAATGGCTTTTTGGCTTATTTCTTTTTCGGTTAGCATTAAGTAGCTTTTGCTTCTTGGACTCGTTCAAATAAATTAATAATATCAACGGCTTCTTTTACATCATGTACTCTTAATATTTTCGCCCCTTGTTCTAATGCCACCCAATTCAGTGCAATCGTCCCTGCCAGTGATTCTGATGGTTTTGAATTCAGTGCTTTATAAATCATAGATTTTCTCGAAAGACCTGCCAAGATAGGAGCTTCTAACATTTTAAAAACAGAAAGCTTATTAAGTAATTCATAATTTTGCGTAAGCGTCTTACCGAATCCAAAACCAGGATCCACGATTATATCTACCAATCCTTGCTT